>VWYK01106725.1:36533-58615 GCA_013399775.1 Semnornis frantzii | reverse complement strand
CAAAAGAATACTTTCACCCTGAACACTTTTAGTCCTTCCACTACTGCACTGACTTTTAAATACACATTTGTTATGTTTGGCAGTACTGTTCCAAAGGTAGGTTTTGAGCAGACCATCTTGTCAGCACACAAGCCACCAGAATTTAGGCCTCCTTGAAAGTCCTCCAATTGTCCAAAAATGAAACTCAATCTACACATCTATATCCAACTTCCATATACATTCCTTACTCTAAATTTCAATTAAATTTAATTGAAGACTATTGCTCTTCTGAGGGCTTTAGTCATCCTATCATTAAGGTATTAAAAATGAGTAAATTTCCTATTCAAATAACCTCATACTAGGAAGCAAGGAAATATATCTCCTAAATCAAAGGTAGGCTGAGGCAATCACTGTTTCAGCAAAACATCTCAGGAAATTCAGTCTGATTATTTGTCATTGAAAACACAGCAGACCACAGCCAGTTCAGTTTGACTACTCCAATAACATCTTTTCAGAAAGAAACAGAAGCTTTGCAAACACAAAACACACAGTTCAGGCTAAAGAGTTTGAGAACACACAGGGATGAAATTTCAGTCTAAGACTTACAGTGTATGCATTTGCCCCACTGAGTGCTCCATTTCTATCAGACACTATCTTTTGAGTTCTACTCACTTTATAGTTTATCTCAGCATGGTTTTGTACATGAAGAACATATTCTATTAAGAAACCCAGAGGATGTGTTGCTGGTAAGACCTGAGTTTAATATGCTGCAGCATATCAGGAAGGACCACAAGCATTAACCTAGAAGTTTATCAATTTTACTTTCTCTCCTCTAAGTCCCTGGGAGATAATGACCTGAGAAACACTATAGCAGTACAGATGGGAGTGATGAAAAATAAACTTAACAAGTACAGCTAAGTAAGAATTGTCTGTGAAATAATCTGCCAAAGATTAAAGATTTAGCCCTACTGTAGGACTAAAATAGAATTAGTCTTCTAGGGAATTGTCTGCATCAGATGCACATGAATTTATCTGGAAAGCAGAATGAACTTTGCATGAAGAGAATTCCTAGGCTTCCAACAGTTGTAGCATCTTATTCAAAACAAGCACACAATTTCTCAAACAACATCAAGGCCCTGTAGACCAACAGCTTTTTTCTAAGTCAAACTATTTCTAGAACTATTTCCCATACATAAGCCTATGGCAATTTTTAAGAGGTCAGGAACACAGACAAATCACAGGATGTCAGGGATTGGAAGGGACCCAAAGCGACTGAGTCCAACCCCACTGCCAGAGTAAGACCATACAATCTAGCTCAGGTCACACAGGAATGCATCCAGAAAGGCCTTGAAAGTCTCTAGAGAAGGAGACTCCACAACCTCTCTGGGAAGCCTGTTCCAGTGCTCTGTGACCAATCCTTACAGTAAAGAAGTTCTTCTTTGAGTTGAGATGGAATCTTCTGTGCTGCAGCTTACATCTGTTGCTCCTTGTTCTATCACAGCGAGCAAGTGAGCAGAGCCTGGCCCCCCACTCCTGACCCCCAGCCCTCAGGTATTTATAAACAGTTATTAAATCCCCTCTCAGTCTTCTCCTCTCCAGACTAAAAAGCCCCAGGTCCCTCAGCCTCTCCTCATCAGGCAGTGCTCCAGTCCCCTAATCGTCCTTGTAGCCCTCCACTGGACCTTCTCCAGCAGATCCCTGTCCCTCTTAAACTGGGGAGCCCAAACCTGAATGCAGTACTCAAGATGAGGTCTCACCAGGGCAGAGTACAGGGAGAGGAGAACCTTCTTAACACTCTTCTTAATACACCCCAGGATCCCATCGGCCTTCTTGGCCCCAAGGGCACACTGCTGCCCCATGAATAACTTGTTATCCACCAGCACTCCCAGTTTCCTCTCCACAGGGCTGCTCACCTCCCAACCTGTACTGGTGCAGTTTATTATTCCTCTCCAGATGCAGGACTCTGCACTTGTTGAACCTCATGTGGTTCCTCTGTGCCCAGCTCTCAGCCTGTCCAAGTCTCACTCAATGGCCACACAGCCTTCAGCTGTATCGGTCAAGCCTCCCAGTTTGGTGTCAGCAGCAAACTTACTGAGCAGACTCTGTCTGTCTCTGCCCTGAGCAATGGCATTGATGAAGATGTTGAACAGCACCAGACCCAGCACAGATCCCTGGGGGACTCCACTGGTTACAGCTCTCCAGCTGGACCTGGCACCATTGATCACCACTCTTTGAACTCTATCTTGTAATTGGTTCCTAATCTACCTCATTGTCTGCTCTTCCATCCCACACTTCCTGAGCTTGCTCACTAGGAAACTGTCAAGGAAGGGATGGGTGAGGTGTCACACAATTATATATATTTTGATTGTCCAAAAGTGCATTTTAAAGTCAATTTTCTCTTTATTTAAGGCCTCATTACTCCCAGAAAATGCTTTTCAAATGAGGACACTTAATGAGATCTTTCTTTCCTTTTAAATAATGTCTTAAATGTGGTCTTATGAACCACAGGGACTCAGTGATCTTATCTGTGAACCCTGCTGGTATTTCTTAGGAGGTAAAGAGGATCACTTAACAGGTTTAAATAAAGTAACAGCTTCAGATTTAAAAAGATTCAGAGAGGAAATGTCAGGTGAAAGGTCTGTCTAATTCAGTATGCTGTACTCAGTAATGGCAAAGAGACAATTCTAGGGAAAAGCAAGAAGGAAAAAAAGAGATAAATATATTCCCCAAGAACTGCCTTCCAGCTTTCAGCTCTTTGTTCTGAAACTTCCTAAACCAGAGTTGGCAGCTTTTTAAAGCAGCCCTAAATTTTTTTTCTTCTATAAATATATCTGATTTGTTTTGAACATCAGCAAATTGTTATCATCTGCAACAGTCTGTGGCAAGGAATTACATAGCTTAGATTTATATTTGGGGAGCGTTGGTGGTGTTGGTTTTGTTTCTTTGTTTATTTTGCCTATTTTAAAACTGCTATAAGCAATTTCAATGCATGTACATCAGTATTAGAGTAGCTATGGAAAACAGTCCTGACTTCTTAATATTGGTTTTGCCCCCACTACATCTAACTCCACACTGCTGGAGTCCTGAAAGATAATGGCAGGGACCAGAAGAAATGGCCATCACAAGTGAAGAGCAGATTCATGATCACCTGAAGAACCTGAAAGTATTCAAGTGCATGGGACCCAACAGGATACACCCACGGATACTAAAAGAACTGGCAGATGAGGTTGCTAAACTCCTCTCTATTATATTCCAAAAGTCATGGCAGTCTCCTCCTCTACTCCACTCTGGTGAGACCCCACCTGGAGTACTGCGTCCAGTTCTGGAGCCACTATTACAAGAGGGATGTGGACATGCTGGAGTATGTCCAGAGAAGGGCTACAAGGATGATCAGAGAGCTGCAGCACCTCTCCTATGAGGACAGACTGAAAGAGTTGGGGCTGTTAAGCCTGGAGAAGAGGAGGCTCCAAGGTGACCTTATTGTGGCCTTCCAGTATCTGAGGGGGACCTACAGAAAAGGTGGGGAGAGACTGTTTAGGCTCTCAGGTAGTGACAGGACTGGGGGGAATGGAGCAAAGCTGGAGGTGGGGAGATTCAGACTGGAGGTGAGGAGGAAGTTCTTCACCATGAGAGTGGTGAGACCCTGGAATGGGTTGCCCAGAGAAGTGGTTGAGACCTCATCCCTGGAGGTGTTTAAGGCCAGGCTGGGTGAGGCTCTGGGCAGCCTGATCTAGGGTAGGGTGTCCCTGCTCATGGCAGGGGGTTTGGAACTACATGATCCTTGTGGTCCCTTCCAACCCTGCCTGACTCTGTGATTCTATTCTACCTAATTGAAGTTCAACTGTAATTAGCTGTTGCTCTAAGAACAAGACTGGGTGTTGCAGCTAGAGCAGTCCTCTTTGGTTTTGGCCTTTGCCACTGTTAAACCTTTCCCAGTAGCTAGCAGTATTGACTCTTTTCTTTTGGGGAAGAATAAAGTCAGCTGATCATTTTAATTTTTGCCACTTGGCTTTTTTTCTTCTTTTTCTCCTAAATTTCCATTCAATTTCTAAACTTCCCTGGGACAGTTTGTTCCTTTAATCAAGTGAATTGAGTTACACATACCTCACGGTGGGTTGCTTTTCCTCAGTGTGAGCTGCATCACATCTGTGTGACACTGTGCTGGCTATGTGGTCTGTCACCACATTTCAAGATCTTGGGAAATTGGTTTAGGTGATTCATATGGTAGCAGTTCTGCCTTGATGATCTAGAGTTAAGTGAGGCAAGACTGTGTTTTTAATATAAAATGCACCTCTCCCTCCAAACATTGGCAAGATAGCCTCATTACTAATGTACAGCATACAAGACTGATGCAAACCGGGCATGCTGCGATCAGAAATTTGGTTTGGGCAACGAGCAGCATCACAGTATGAAATTGGGATGAAGATTTCAGGAAAATGAAAATTGCTTCTGAAGAACCAGACAAGACATGTTCAGGGATAACTGACTCCAGCGGGTGGCAGATGGATGTATACTGGACTAGTGAGCCAGGCCTAATGGGTCTTGGCCTGCCAAAACCACTGAAGAAAAACATTGTCTTACATAAATTATTGTAATATAGGTTGTGCAAAAAATCAGTAGTGCAGGCCAGTTTGTGGGGTTTCCTACTGTGGTTAAGATTAAAGCTCTACTCTATCACTGCAGTCTCACCGGTCTCAGCTCTTGAAGGAAAGATCTGTGGATGACTAAGTGCAGGGTTAAAAGCATTGTGAGTGTACTTCACAGTTCTAAACGCTGGAGCAGAGAACAGCAGTATTCCAGATAAAAGTATACAAATCCAAGAAACACACTAGGTGAAAATAGTGCATGCATGAAGATCTAGAAAGGTGAAGGAGCGTTTCACTTGGTAACAATACATACAAGTTTTCAATTCATCTGTCCTCTCTGATCCCAGCCTTTGAAATTCCAAAGCTTTGTTACTCTTCTGATAACAAAATGCTCTGAGCTGTCACATCAGTGCTGTATAAAGAAGAGTTCTTTACCTTGTATGCTCTTGCGTGGCAACTCAGCTTTGAAAAGGCTTTCTCTGAGCCACATTATGAGTACATTTCTGTCACCCTAGACCTTCATTACAATCACTTTTCATAAAAGTCTGTTCCTACTAATATGTGTAAGTTTTAATATGACATCACTGAAATACTTCTCAGATATATAATTTACCTTTCTTTTTTTCCAAGGTTCACCTTATTTTGTTATAATGTAACTTTGTACTTTCTTAAAATTACTGTTTTATTACCTGCTTCGACTAGCTTGAGCATCTCTTTCAAATCTAAGCACTACCCTCAGATTTCATTAAACTCATTCCTCAAACCAATACCCTCTCTGAGTGCTTAAACAAGGAGACATTTAATAAAACTGTTCTTAGTGCCAGTTTCCAAACAGGCTGCTGTCATTCATTGCCTATTACATTCACTGTTCTGGTTAGCTTAAAATATACTACTGTAACCCTACTCAAGGTAGTGCATACTCACAGATTTTATAGGAAGTCAAATCAAATTCCAGGCAGCTTATATTTTTGTGTTGCTACCCTCTCACTCCCTTTTATATTTCTATCAAGGAACAATCAAGTTTCGATTAGCAAGATACAACCTTATTTCTAGAAGATGATGTACAACAATGTTTAATTTCTAGTTTTCAGTCAAAGTACTAGACATATCTATTAGTATTTTTCACATACCAAAACACAGCCAAAAGAAGTGAAACCAGTACCCCTGAGAAGTCTTTCATCCTTCCTGTCTATATTTTGAAAGGCTGACCCCAAAGGTCATACTAGCATAACTAATGTCAGCCTTAAAGCTGACTTAGTTGAATTGACAAATATATTAGTGGCAAACAGCTTTAAGCATTAACTGCAAATAAACTGCAATGTCACATTTATCTCTTACCAAGTAAAACCACAGTCTCATGGGTTTGAACCCATTTCATTGCAATACTTTAAACTTCTGTTGATGTTGTAAGAAAAATTATCTCTGCAGCACATAATTTAATATCCAGGCCTTCTCTTCATCTCAGCATCAATCTTCCAATTCTTCCACTCTCAGATCAGACTCACACACAAAGTGTCTGATGTTCCTGTCTTTCCTAACAGTTTGATTCAGGTAGACTGCTCAGTGCAGGGGAACCCAGAGATAACTCTTAAACCAACTTTTAGTCATGCCAAGTTTGATTTCATACAAGAGATTGTCCCTTTTCCTAAACCTGGTTTCTTCACCTGTACATTGCCATATGAAATAATCTTGCTGTCCTTAGAGTGGATTTTCCCACAGAGGAAGATTATCTAATGGGAATTTAGCAAAAACACTGACATTCTCTTGTTTCAGTGTTATGTTCTCCTATCATCAACAGACTGTAATATTGCCTGGGTGCCTGGTACTACGCTGTAAAATATTTTGATAGCTGAGTATCTGAACAAAAAAAATCTTCCTTTGTTATTTTATTCCCATTGTTTCAACAGAGATTGGACTGGATGGCCTTCAGGCACCCCTTCAGCTGACATTTTTATGACTTTTAAGAACATCACTTGGAAGAACAGAAGCTATATTAGAATTCCAAAGTAAAATATACAGCTGAGATTCGCTGTTCATTCAACCTGCAGAATGATGACCAGCAGCAGCAGCATCTTCCTCTCTCCTTTTAAAGAGCAGGTAAAAGAAAGTTTTCTGCTATGAACCTTTATGACTAAGTCAGTATGAGTAACTAGGTGACTGATACAGCTGTCACTAGGCCAGTGGTTCTCAGACCCCTTCAAAGCATCAAACTGAGGATTCAGAGTTTGAGAAAACCGTGGGGATTCAAGTCATCAAGGTGATGGGGTTGAAACAGTGATTATAGAACATTTCAGTTAGGCTTTAGCCCTTATTGGTAACCCTACAGCCCATGGCTTACCCTAGTCCCTTAGCCTAATCCTTTTTACTGGTCCCTAACACAAGTCCTTATGTTGAAACTCCTAACCCTATGGCCCTGCACTAACCTCCTAGCTCTGGTCTCATCCCATAGCTCTAACTCTAATGCATTTGGCTGTTGAGAAGTTAAGGTGCAGGGATTTGCAGGGTAAATGAGAAATCCCTGACACAATTAAATTTGAAGGGTAAATTGGAAAACCCTGCCACAATTTAATTTGTGGGGTAAATAAGAAATCCCTGCTGCCACAATTAAACAGAACAAACCATTTCTAAGGAAAAAACGGAGTATGTAAGCAAACAGGGTGAAAGCTTCAGGCCACATCTTCCCAATGTCAGTGAAAGGCTTCTCTTACATTGGAGTGAGTGGACTCCTGGCACTTAATTTCTCAAAATGAAGCAAATTACTTTCCATCTGTCACACAGGATTGTATTTTCTATACTATTCAATGTTGATGGAAAAGAAGGCATGACTGAGTTCAGTGGTGCCTCAGTGATTACACTGCAGAAAAAGTAATATCTTTGGGAAATAGCTGCTAATCCTACTATGATAGATGCAGTTTGCAGTGAGTGATTAACATGGATATGGTTCAAATGGTCTGTACAGCAATTTTATATGTTATATAGCATTTTTTTAAGTCTGTACTTAGGCTTTATATGTCCCGAGTTGTGATGTGAAATGATTATAAAGCACTAGTTCTTCCCAAACCCATGCATGTACTTTAGTGTTCAAAATAATCTTTTCCACTTGAAAGAGAATGGACTTCCAAGTGTAATTTCAAAATATGAGTTAATGGGCAGTGGTCTTATCTCAACATGGTAAGCTACCCAACTGAGACTGAGGAAGTATTTCAGTCACAGAATATCTGCTAACAGAGTAGGTCATGAAGAGTCCCTCTCATCAGATCCTGATATTCTTGTTAAAGGAACATACAAGCTTTTTCCACTCTATATTAAAAAAGAAAGGGGGAAAATTTACCTTTATACAATTAGTCTCATTGCTTTTTAACTTTAAGTATCAGGTTTTTCAGTGGTTAAAACTCTAAAAGACAAGAAAAACCTCAAAGCTCATCAAGAAGATATAGGTCAGAGTTGCAAAGAATCTGAGAGAAGATTTAATGTTCAGGAGTTCAAGGTAGAAACTCCCAGCTAAAGATGTAGATTTACACTAACTTTGGATAAGTCAGTAAGCAATCAGAAGATCATTTGCAAATGAGATCTAAGTCACAAAAATATTGCAAAACTAACAATGACTATGTCACGTAGGCAGATGCTATAGAGGCACCATACTCATAGAAAGTCAAATTTTTTTAAACATGTAAGCTACCTGAAAACTACTTTTAATATCAGGACATGAGATCTAGTCAGTAGCTTGTCCTATTTAATCAAAAGTCTTTGTACTTTGAAGTATTGCAATGGCTTTCTGCAATATAACAGACAGCAAATGTTCAATAACCACATAGTTCCTATGCAGGCATTGGAAATTGTATCTTCTTCAAGGTTCAGAAGATTAGGACCACTTTCTCCAAGTGTAAACTACCTAACAGAGTGGATATTACCAGTGTGCGTCTTCTAATGACATCTCAGACCCAAGCATGACGATGAACAGGCTGTTTAATGAATGAAAACTCTACTTTCTATTGACATTGAGTGAACTTCAAGAGATAGTAAGCAGGGTGAATGCAAAGAGAGGAAGAAATATAGAAAATGCCTCCAGAAGGAAATACTAGAATTCTAGGCCAGGCACAATTTATAGATACAGACCAGATGTGAATTACAGCTCAAGATCTGATAGTAGTGAAAATGCTTTGATTTAAAATACCTTAGTATCTCATTAAACAAAAGGAGAAAGTCACAAATTTCTCCCAGCAATGTCTCGCAAAATTCTTTTTTTTTTTTTTTTGTTTCTTCTGTGAAGATTAGTCTCAAAAAGACACTTGAGGAATATATTTAGTTTAAAGGAGTAATAAATGCAGAGATTAATTAGTCTCAGTCAGTCTAAGAAATTCTCAAGACACTGTATTCATGCTCCAAGAGCCAGGGGTAAAATTAATAAACACTGTCACAACCGGATGGTTCTGTGGAATATGCACAAATCATTACAATCTCTAGAGGACTAAGACACCAAATAATTGCCTCAATACATTAGTCAAACTAATGAGTTGTAAATGTGCCCTCCTCTTCCACGCCAGCAGCACCCGTTTTCGATGTGCACCATTTCATCGTTACTCAGAAATGTCACCAAATCCTCTCCTTAGTGAAAGAAGAGCCCTGCAGAGAAAACTACTGCACCACAGCACTATTCTGCTCTAGTAACACTTAGATTTCCTACATCCAATCTCATTCAAAGACTGACCCATATTATAAACGGTACATATACTTTAGGCCTAGTCCCAGAAACAATGAACTATCCCTGTATCTGCTAGCTTCAGTGAGACAGTAATAAAGTTATACTTGTGTACACATGTTCATAGGATCATGTCCTCACTACTGAAATCCTATTGCTTTCAAAGTATGCATCAATTAGAACCAACTTTCAAACTTTGGAGAGTTGCAGGAGCCATTTTTACATAGTTTGCAGAAGACAGCTTGAAGAAAAGATGTCATTTTTCCTAAACTCTTTACTGAAAATCTTTAGCATCTTTAGCATCTTTAGCACTCAGAACAAAGGCTCAGAACTCAGCAGCATTTGTGGGTTGCCACAGCTTCTTAGGGCCACAGTTCCCACATGCTTGTTAAGACACTTGATAGAATTTACAGCCAATGTCACAGAATCACAGAAACATTCAGGTTGGAAAAGACTCCCAGGATCATCAAGTCCAGCTAATAATCCTACTCTACAAGGTGCACCCTAAATCATAACCCTAAGCACCACATGCAAACAACTTGTAAACACATCCAGGGTTGGTGACTGCACCACCTCCCTGGGCAGCTCATTCCAATGCCTGGCCATTCTTGCTCAGAAAAAATGCTTCTTAATGTCTAGTCTAAACCTACCCAGATGCAGTCTGAGGCCATTCCCTCTTGTTCTGTCACTATTTACCTGTGAGAAGAGACCAGCACTAACCTCTCCACAAGGTCCTTTCAGGTAGCTGTAGACAGCCATGAGGTCTCTCCTCATCCTCCTCTTTTTCAAACTAACGAGCCCCAGCTCCTTCAGTCACTCTTCCTAAGATTTACTCTCCAGGCTCTTCCACAGCTTCCTTGCCCTCCTCTGCACTCGCTCCAGCACCTTCACATCTCTCTTAGCAGTGAGGTGCCCAAAACTGAACACAATACTTGAGATGTGGCCTCATCAGAGCAAAGTACAGAGGGACAATCACCTCCCCACTCCTGCTGGACACAGCATTTCTAACACAAGCCAGGAAGCCATTGGCTTTCTTTGCCACTTGGGCACACTGCTGGCTCATATTGAGTTCTCTGTCAGTTACAACACTCAGTTCTCTTTCTGCCAGACAGCTCTCCAGCCACACTGCCCCAAGCCTGTAGCGTTGCTTGGGGTTGTTGTGGCCCAGGTGCAGGACCTGGCGTTTGGCCTTGTTGAAGCTCATGCCTACCCTCATGATGATGATTAACCCTGCCTCCTAACAGTGTCTTCTGTGAACTCACTGCTGACATACTTCATGTCTGCACCAAAGTCACCAATAAAGATGTTAAACAGAAGTGATGCCAACACTGAGCCCTGGGGACACCACTTGTGACCGGCTGCCAGTTGGATTTAGCTCTGCTGACCACCACCCTTTGAGCCCTTTCATCCAGCCAGTGCTTTATCCAGCAGAGCTGTGCTTGTCCAAGGCATGAGCAGCCAGGCTGTCCACGAGAATTCTGTGGGGAACAGTGTCAAAGATTGTGGTGGTTTGGCCCAGGTCCCCTTAAGAAAGCCTTGGAGTTCTCCAGGACAAGCAGAGAAGTCCAGGAGGTGGACCCCAGAAATCATAATTTTGTTATTCATTCTATAATCCTGCTATCACTTCATCAGTGGGCAGCAAAGCTAAAGCTTTCTCTTTTTTTCCCTTTCCTTTGGCTTCCCAGAAGCCCTTACCTGGTTAAGCCATGGGGCACTAACCTGCTTGTGGCCTTCAAGGCTGCAGCGAATTTCTTGCTGCGCACTCGAGGCCTGTTTGGGCCTAGTGGGAGGCAATGTGGGGAGGAGAGAAAACAATCCTCTCCCGATCACTGGGGTTTGGTGGCTTAGTCTGGTCAGGGGGAAGGTTTTGGGGGAGTTCTCATGTATCCTGTACCTGTGTTAGGTGTTAAGGATTCATGAATTTTCCTGCACTTCTTTAAATACAATTTTCTGTATTCCAATTCGGCAAGAGTGTTTTTATTTTACTTGCTTGGAGAGTAAAACCATTGTACTTCTGTCCACTCTTTAAAACTTCGACATATATATCCAAAGATTATGTCAGGACTGTTGTTACTCTTGGCTGCATGAGTTACCAAGATTTATAATTCAAGATATGAGGAGAAAGCTTTCATTCCTCACACACAGAAAAAAAAACAAACAAAAAAAGCCCCAAACCAAACAACAACCTAAAGTAAGTCTCTGCTTTTACAGGTAGGAGAAACTGGCAACCATATATATGGAAATAAGGTTACAAATCAGCAAAGAACCCAGGATTTCATCTTAAATTGGTTTAAAAGGACTAGAAGTCACCAAAACGGCTGAAGAACTGTGCTTAGACTTTGAAAATGGTAATAAAAGAAGGAGCAGTTTGATCGAGCAGGAAACAAAAGCAAGGACAGAAGGAAGGAAATTAAGAGAGGTACTGTGGATTTAACAATCCCACAGCTAACTGCTGGTAGAGGATACTACAATTCCACCTAATTTCAATCCTAACTGGAAGACAGAAACAGAAATTTTTGAAATAGCACACCTAGATAACACCAACAGAAGTGGTCAAGGTAATAAATATCTCTAGTAGGTTACCAAAGGATGTAGTTGAACTTACAGTTGTTGAACTGAAACTGAACAATTTCTCCAGAAGTGATGGTCCTGTCAGCACTGGAGGGAGCTCAGTAACTTTATTGAAGGAATTTCTGAGTAGACCTCAAGTGGTTTGAGATGCTTAGAAGAGGGACAGCCAAGGAAATCGTAGCTCTTCTTTCTGGCCTCCTGATTATTAAAAAAGAAAAAAAAACAAAACCAAAAAACAAACCATGAACAGTGCCTTTAAGAATTTAGGAGGTTTTTGAAACCATTACAAGAAGCATCAAAAATCTGAAGCATTCTTAAAATGAAGAAAACACACAAACAAAATCAAAAAACACCAAAAAACCAAACCACGACTTGTTGTAAATAGCTTGTTAGAAAATAACAGTTAATGCTACTGCCTCTGAGTGTGATTCTGGCCTTATTTCTAGAAGTACAAACAATTAGCTAGATTTTAACAGCAAGATGGAACATCACCAAAACATTTAGCATCTAATTCACAGCACGAATTTTCAGTTGCAAACACTCAAGGCCATTAGTGCTACTCCTTCCCAGCTAAACCATCAAAGCACCTTCTACTTTCTACATTTGCTTCAGACGCTAATTAAGCATCAGCTTCTTCATTCACCTTAATGCATTCATCTTTCTCTTTGTCCAATTTTAAACTCATGTTTCTTTCTACATAATGCCATATTCTATCATATTCTATGATATTGTCATCACTGTGGTGGTGGTGTTACATTTCAGATTGGCAATGCATACAGCTATAGAGTGCTAAAGGTAAAAACTGTGGGGGAATAGGGGAATTGTTTGGGTTGGAGGAGACCTTAAAGATCATCTAGTTCAAAGAAACTACACACATTGGAATTTGATTCTTTGGCAGTCTCTCTGGGCCACCTGTCAGCTGCTCTCTGTCATTTTCCTCTCTTAGATCAGGTCAGGTTTAGATCCTAAGATAGTTTCGTTTCTTGACTTCATAGAGATGTAGTTAGTAATAGTTTCATGGCTTGATAAACCTGCTTGAATTGAAGCTGCATTTCATTTGAACTCCAGCTGAGGCAATTTTTTTTATTTGTAAAAGCTCTTTTTCTCGCTCTGCTGGTATTGATGCTGTTAGTTTACTTCAGGAGCAGCCATATAAATATGCTTGAACTCCTCATCAAGTGGCACTTGCAGAGGAATTACTCTGTATATTAAACGTTTCAGCCTGCTAGCGTTCACTCATATGCTTAATTGAAAGGAAAAAAGAAGTTCCAAATGCTCATGGAGATCTGGTCAAAAGCCAAAACCACAGGATTATAGAGTAACACCACTCTTTTGTCCTCATTGTAACAAGAAGTAGTTTCCTAAAGGATCATTCTGTATTTCTTTGGCTTGAAATCCGAATTCAAGTCTCAATAGCATGGAGTGCATGAAATTTGACCTCATTGCTGTCTACCTGAAAGGAGGTTGTAGCCAGGTAGGGGTTAGTCTCTTCTCCCAGGCAACCAGCAACAGAACATGGGGACACAGTCTCAAGTTGTGCCAGGGGAGGTCTAGGCTGGATATCAGGAGGAAGTTCTTCAGAGAGAGAGTGATTTGCCATTGGAATGGGCTGCCCAGGGAGGTGGTGGAGTCACCATCCCTGGAGGTGTTCAAGAAAAGCCTGGATGGGGCACTCCATGCCATGGTCTAGTTGATTGGATAGGGCTGGGTGATAGGTTGGACTGGATGAGCTTGGAGGTCTCTTCCAACCTGGTTGATTCTATCATTCTATGAAATGCCACAAACGGCTGCTAGTCTTCCGTGGGCTGCCAGAACAAGTGGCTATGGACAACTGAGCCATGGATCCTCCAGCATAAGGCATCATCACAACATCTGATTGGACAACAGAAGCGAACCTGCCAATTTCTGGTTGTTGGAAAGACTCCCACCCTCTCCCCATTGCACAGGCATCTGAGCTGGATCTATTTTTCTTGTCAGATGGTATAAGGCAGTAAATATCCCATGAAGAAGGAGGATACAATGATTTCGGACTGCAAGAATCCAAACTGCCCATCTGTCACTGAGTGTGGTGGTCAGTGAAAATCTCAGTGCTCTGAGAATGTGGTGCAGAGTTCTTGATATAGACCCTATGAAGATTCAGACTCACTACTGGACTTTTGCCAGGCTTGGACTTCGAGGTTATTTTTCACCTACCAAAGAAGAAACACAGCTCTGACAGAGGGTGACTATTACTGCAGTTAAATATCCATGACTGTATAGTATGTCACAGGTGTATCATAGGTATCATGACTCTGATAATCATCATCTTTACTGAATGTATTTTTCTTCCACAGTCACTTTAAATCCAAACCAAGATAACTGTATCTGAACAGAGAGTACACAGAACATGTAGTGATGAGCCTTTTGCAGGCAAGCAAACATCAACACATCACAAACATCACTCTCTTGAGTCCAGTAAAACTTGAGGTCTGAGGAATGGTTTTCAAATTGGAGTCACAGAACAAGGAGCTAAAAGCCAACTCAAAACAGTTCAGGTTCCTCAAGTTTGACTCAGCTTTTTTAGTTAGGGTCCTTTTGATTTGAAGAACAGCTGTACAACTATGCCAATATTTTTCAGGACTGTGAAATGTACATAAGCTAGTTAGTTATTTTAAGAAAAAGCCTCCTAATGAAGATGTTGTTTCTTGAAAGTCTATTTTGCTATTTTTTATTTGCCTCTCAGATTGAAACTATTTTAAGATTTATCCTCCTTGATGGTCACGTACAAAAAAATATCGTCCACAGCTGAGTTTGCACAGAAGAAAACAAGACAAAAGCTTTCTTGATTGAAAGTCAGTTCTAACAACAAACTAACAAACACAGAGGCAGCATTGCAGACACAAGGTGGAGACCATCATCTTACGAATGGGATCCCCAAAACCATTTGTTGAAATCATTTTTACTTTCAAGCTAGCCATTGTACACAGGAATACGGGGAGGTGACTGTCCCCTTGTACTCAGCTCCGGTGAGGCCACACCTCAAGTATCCTGCTCCTCATTAAAAGAGGGATGTGGAGGTGCTGGACCAAGTGCAGAGGAAGGCAACAAAAGTGGGGAAGGGGATAGAGAATAAATCTTATGAAGAGCAACTGAAGGACCTAGGGCTGGTTAGTTTGAAGAAGAGGAGGCAGGGGGGAGACCCCATTGCTGTCTACAGCTACCTGAAAGGACATCGGTGAGAGGCTGCCGCTGCTGGTCTCTTCTCAGAGGTAAATAGTGATAGAACAAGAGGGAATGGCCTCAAACTCCATCTGGGTAGGTTTACCTTAGATATTAGGAAACAAATATTCCCAGCAAGAGTGGTCAGGTATTGGAATGGGCTGCCAGGGAGGTAGTGGAGTCACCAATCCTTGATGTGTTTAAAGGTCTTTTGGATGACGCAGGCATCCTGGCCTGTATCAGGAATAGTGTGGCCAGCAGGATCAGGGAAGTCACTCTGGCCCTGTAGGCCACACCTTGAGTACTGAGTCCAGTTCTGCACCTCTCAGTTTGAGAAAGATGTTGATCACAGAAAGAGTTACTGGCATTGGAATGGGGTGTCTGGGGAGGTGGTGGAGTCATCATCCCTGGAGGTGTTTAAAAGGAGGCTGGATTAGGCACTTAGTGCCATGGTTTAGTTAATTAGAAGGGTTAGGTGATAGATTGGACTGAATGATTTCAGATGTCTTTCCCAACATGATTAATTCTGTGATTCTGTGATGTGGTGCTTGGGGGTATGATTTAGGGTAAACCTTGTAGAGTAGGGCTATCAGTTGATATCACTTGGTGATCCTGAGGGTCTTTTCCAACCAGACCGTTTCTGTGACTCTGTGATTGGTTGCAAGCACAGATAAGGCACAACATCAGAAGAAACAAGGAAAATGTGCAACAAGTTGTTTCATCAAATCTTATCAGCTGATTCAATCCTCACTCAGTCAGTTGTGTTTCAGGGAACAAACACTTTGAAGGATGTTATTGCCCAGCTACCAAAACAGATTCTCTTGCTGTCTCAGGCTAGCTGTTCTCTTTCATTACATGTTAAGTCAGTAGCCCATTGCACTTGCAACCTCTCCCATCTCAGGCAGCACTTCTTTCTGTGAAATATATTCAATCAGTCATCCAATAAAATACAAAGATGAGCACTGAGGTTAAGTATCTAAACACAGATAATGCAGCCAAGTGCTCTGGGCTACAAGCCACCCTCTTCCTGTTCTGCTTCTTCAGTCCTTTAGTGGACACTGGCCCAACTGCACGGGAAGAGGGCCAAGACCAGAGCAGCCTCATTGCCCGCTCATTAGCGACAGATTTGATTTGCTATAGCACCCAGCAATAGACAGGATTTCACAGCAATTGCACGCTTCATAGATGAGGACTTTCAGCCAGGTGGCAATTACATGGTTAGCAGTAACAGCAACGTGGCTGAGAAGAAAAAAATCTGTTACAGAGTAATTAGAAAAATTATTTATAATGTATTAACCTTCTTCAGGATAACATTCTGGGCTGTAGATCCAAGTAGAAAAGACTATTTCCCTGATGTTCTGTGGGAGTCATAATTCCTGCAGAGATATAGTTGACACTTAAGGTGTTAAGAGTTAGCATTACACACTCCCTGCTGTTACTCAAAATTCTCTAGACTGGTAATATTTTTGACCACATATCACATTTACTTCTGATGCAAATCAATTTGTATCATGTAGCTGCTTTTGTTGACCCTTGTGATAGTGTCATGAAAGCACAGAGGAAGTCCTCAAAATCCCAGTGACAGTAATTTTAGAGTCTCTGTAGAACTAGGTGAAATAACCACCTTATTTTAACTGGTACAAAGTGCACCAGAATTGCAGTACCTTTTGGTATTGAAACTACTTCTAATCTAGCCAATTCAATCTCAGAGTAATATAATCCAAGGCATTGTAGAACTTGCCAGACACACTCGCTTCAAAAAGCACACTCTATCACATTTGATCCTTCAAAAAGAAATACATAAAATTCAGCCACAGATGCAGACATAAATTCAAGAGACCAGTGGCAGTAAACTTCTACAGCATCAGAAACAGAAAAGGAATAAATTGAATTCAGATACCTTCCGAAAGGGAAGAAAAACAGTTCCTGTTCAGGCAATATCTGCATTCCATATTTTTTTTAAGAATAAAAAAATCTAGCTAAGCATGGTGATAAATAGAATAACAAGATATTCTAAAATAATCCAAACAGGAAGATGTCGGCACTGAGGAGGAAATACTTTTGATGTAGTATTTGCAGAAAAATCCCTATTGTAGGAAAGGATTCAGCTAATGAATTATCTTTGCCTTTAATTTAGTTTTGCCCTTCAAAAAGAGACAGAAATACAACTACTGTGCAGACATTAGATAAAACCACATGAGCCCCTAGTTCATGCAGAGAATGAAACCTGCAGTTGCAGCCACATGTTATGGGTTAGAATGGACCCCTCCCCCAATAACTTCTTGTAAATCTGCCCCAGAGAGAGAAAATTGACTACAATTCAGGATTTGGAAAGCTAGAAAATGAAATTGTATTTTTACAGTTAAACTAAATATAACAGTATAGACAAAACAAACTATTACAGAAGGTGGCAATCTTAGAGGAAGTGAGGATGGAGTAAAGCAGCAGTGAAGCAGCAAAGCAGCAGCCCAAAAAAGTGGCAGGGGGACATAGCAGTGACCACAGGACAGCAGCCAAGGGCAGATACAAGCTGTGCTTCTAGATAAAGAGTTTTCAATGCTCCAATTAAATCATATTGACTTATCTACTGTTGCCATTTTATGGCCTGTCTCTGGCCTGTTCACCTCTTCACTCCAGTACATTGCCACTTTACAGCCAGTGTCTAAGTTTCTCTGTTCCTATTATTCTATGTCTGAGCTAGAAATCTAGTTCCAATGGCCACACCAGGCATGGCAGCAGAGTGCACATTGCATTCCTATTCTAGGAATTGTTACAACATAGCCTCCTTTGAAAGGAAATCGAGATGCACAGAGAGATGGTGTGAAAGGATTCTGTGTATCTCATTCAACAGAACACAGCAGAGAGAGTGCTAATGCCTTTTTCTTGGTAGTCAAGCTTGGCAGTCAAGTCAGCAAAGGATTTTTTCGAAGTACTTAAGAGAAAAAATTACTCCAGGTCGGTGGGCGATGAAAAGGAAAATATTTCAGTATAACCCTAGGCTCCTCATTTCACCTAGCCAACAAGTTTTGGAACACTACTCTCTTTACACACTTGCTTCACATGAATAATTTTTCTTTCTGTCTTTATTCACAGAATCACAGAATCAATCAGGTTGGAAAAGACATTCAAGATCATCGTGTCCAACCTATCACCTAACACCTAGTTAACTAAACCATGGCACTAAATGCCTCATCCAGCTTCTTTTTAAACACCTCCAGGGATGGTGACTCCACCACCTCCCTGGGCAGCCCTTTCCAATGCCAATCACTCTTTCTGTCAAGAAATTCTTCCTAACATCCAGCCTGAACCTGCCCTGGTGCAGTTTGAGATTGTGTCCTCTTGTTCTGTCAGTGGTTACGTGGGAGAAGAGACCACCCTCTGCCTGGCCACAACATCCTTTCAGGTAGTTGTAGAGAGCAATAAGACCTTCCCTCTTCTCCAGGCTGCACACCCCCAGCTCCCTCAGCCTCTCCTCACAGGGCTGTACTCCAGCCCCTTCACCAGCCTTGGTGCCTTTCTCTGGACACATTCAAGCAGGTCAACATCTTTCTTTAATTGAGGGGCCCAGAACTGGACAGAGCACCCAAGGTGTGGCCTAACCAGTGCTGAGTACAGGGCCAGAATGACTTCCCTGATCCTGCTGGCCACACTGTTCCTGATACAGGCCAGGAAGCCATTGGCCTTCTTGGGCACCTGGGCACACTGCTGGCCCAGTTCAGTTGTGTGCCAACCAGTAACCCCAGTGTGCTTTTCTGAGACTCCAAGTCCTTCAGCAGATGCCCATGTATTTTCCTGACAGTTGCCACGTTGCTCACACTTTGATCACTCCTTGCCTCCAGAGCAGAACTAGGGACCTAACACAGCTTCAGCTGAAACAAGGAGTAGAACACATTCTGATCTTTGCCAGAACAGAAGCTAGATGTAAATTAGTAGGCAATTATTCTGCTATAGCTCATCTCAAAAGAACTACATGAAAAATGGTACTGAACAGAAAAGAAAGTAGGTCTTAGCACAACACTATACTCTCAAGAACATAGAAAGGGGCTCAGGAATGAGAAGACAACCAACTGCAGGTATTTTTCTTTTCTCTTATTCTCCACAGCCATCTTCTATTTATCACCATAATTCACAAGACTGTGATGTAGAGTGTGGATTGGTGCTAAGGGTTAAGCAGGACACATTAGGTAGCATCTCCTGCAGGCTGCGCTTGATGAACTCCTTAGCAGTTCTCGCAGCTGCCTTCCTACCCTGTTTTAAGTTCCTCTGTTTCTTTTTTCAAGTCCTCATTTACAGACAACTTTTCAGTCAATCAGCTCAGGGAATGAAAGCTGTGAGAAGCAGGTCACTTCAGCTGTTAACAGCAGTATACTGTGTTATTTGTACCTGTTGGCCAACAAAGACAGGGATGGAAGTGAACTGAATTTTGGCTTATTTCTTAAACTTACAAAAAGTTTATTTATGCTACCTGATCTACGTGAAGCTGCTCTAGCAGGAAGATTGGACTTAGGTGGTCTCCAGAGGTCCCTTCCAACCCCTGCCATTCTGTGATTCTGTGAAAGGGATTTTATTGCTGTTTGAACTTGCATTCAGAGTTTCCAAATCCTGACTTTGGTATTTGTTGTTAGCTGCGTTTTTCTAAACAGATCTTACACACCAAATTTTTGCCTGTAGCTGTGTTTGCACACTCCTCAAAGCAAACACAAGTGATCATCTTTGTGGTTGAAATAAAAGCCAGTTCTAACAATGAACTGCATAGCTTGTAACTAGCATGGCAGAACCAAGATGAGCAGCTACCATAATTCCATCACCTCAAAGGGAAAGAGCTTCACAAAAGCATTCTTCAACTCTTCTACCTCCACACCAGGAAATGTTACTAATAATATAGACAACTGTCTATGGTTGCCATAGCTGGCAATTCAGCCTGACTGTAGATGTATTTGTTACCACACACTAAACATTACTTCTTGTGCTCTGTACTTTGACTCACTGCTCGCTTTCACTGCCCTCTATTCCTCCCTAATTATGTATCTGTGGAAACAGACATCAGAAATGCAGCTCCAATTTGATCCTGGGTTATTATGTACTTAGCCCATAGTGTGTGGCATCAGATGCAAGACACAAAATCTATTCTTTAAATACAAACCATTTTCCTGCAATGTTGTATCTTGAAGATGAAAGGGGCCAAACCGGCTGCCAAAGCGATGGGTGACTGCTGCAAGTTTAAGGTGCACGTCAGTGGATGGGTGCTAAACCAGCAGAGCAGTATTTTCCAGAAACTTTGAACAACTCTGTATTCTAATCCAAATCCTTCAGAAATCATGGTAATATCAAATAAAACTATTTTTAATTCACTACACATTTTGAAATGTTACACCTAAAAACAAACCCAAAAAAGTGTTTCCATTTTACTTCCCTGCCATTTTCTGTGGATGAATTTACCTTACAGCCCTACAAATCCAGTATCGAGCTTTTTGTGGTCTAAAAATTAAGGAAGTTTAGTTTGGTTGTTGTTTAGAGCAAACTGATGTAAAAAAATAGACTTTGCAAGGCAATTAAGATAGAAACTGCTTCAGATACCATACAGATCTTGTAATCAGTATTTTATAACTTTCATGTCAGCATATGGAGAAGGGGAGAGAGGGCTGAGGACGGATACATGAATTCTACAAGAACCTGCTGAAATTGCTTTCCTAGCAGCATTTCCGCCAGCTTACCCCTACCTTTCTGTCTAGTTTCTCAGCTGTATTCTAACACAAGGCTATTCCAGGCAGCAATGGCACAGCAAAGGTGAGCAAGAGGAAGTCAGCTCTTTCAAACTGTCAGCAAAACGCCCGTGTAGCTGGTGGAGCTGAATACAAATAGGATGGCAAATGGCTTCAAATGCAGCATCAAGTCCTATGTAGAACATGGAGCTAAAAAAAGATACTTAGGCTCAGACTTGGATTTACCACAGAAAGTCAAGTATGAATTCAACCTCTGACTCACAGGCAGCAGCTGTCTAGCTGACAAGGCGTGCCAGAGGAACCAAGTCAGATGAGCAGCTTCAGAGGAGCATGACAGTTGTTGGGATGTGCACACAAAGATCCTTACCTCTCACAACAGCAACTTGTGCCACTCTCCTGTTCTGTCCTGCGAACTTAAAAGCAATGCTCTGGGTGCTCATAAGCATTTTGTACTTGAGTGAGACACCCAGATGAGTATTTTAAATACTCCTTTGGGCTAACACCAAGAAGGAAAAAGGCAGCTAGTGCTCTTGGAACACAAACCTAAATCACAAATATTCTGTGTGGTTTCTGTGGGGCTTTAATTAGCTACTCAGCTTTCTGGTTTATGAATGCTAACAAGTGCTGGAGCAGACAGAGAACTGATTGCTGGCATGTTTCTAGAGGAAAAGGAATGTCTGCTAAGAAAAAAGAAATGACATACCACAGCAATATCTAGCAAACATCAATACAAAGTCGGAGAACCACTCTGGTAAAGTGCTTGGGACTTGGGGGTGCTGGTGGACGAGAAGCTCTCCATGAGCCAGCAGTGTGCACCTGCAGCCCAGAAAGCCAACCAGAGCCTGGGCTGCTTCAGAAGTGTGGACAGCAGGGTGAGGAAGGTGATTCTCCCCCTCTGCTCCACTCTGGTGAGACCCCATCTGGAGTACTGCATCCAGTTCTGGAGCCACTATTACAAGAGGGATGTGGACATGCTGGAGTGTGTCCAGAGAAGGGCCATGAGGACACTCAGAGGGCTGGAACACCTCTCCTATGAGGACAGACTGAAAGAGTTGGGGCTGTTCAGTCTGGAGGATAGAAGGCTCCAAGGTGACCTTATTGTGGCCTTCCAGTATCTGAGGGGGGCCTACAGAAAAGCTGGGGAGGAACTTTTTAGCCTAGCAGGTAGTGACAGGACTGGGGGGAATGAAGCAAAGCTGGAGGTGGGGAGATTCAGACTGGAGGTGAGGAGGAAGTTCTTCACCATGAGAGTGGTGAGACCCTGGAATGGGTTGCCCAGGGAGGTGGTTGAGGCCCCATCCCTGGAGGTGTTTAAGGCCAGGCTGG
>VWYK01106725.1:0-36294 GCA_013399775.1 Semnornis frantzii | reverse complement strand
GGGGCTCCCAACCACCCTTCCACCTTCTCCCCACTCCCACACCTTACCCCAAGGTTTGGCTTACGTGCAAGGAGGATCGGCTGGGGAGGATTAGAAGAAAAGTGGTTAGTGAAGTTAGTCAACAGAGAGGAGAAGCCAGAGCTGCTAGCCCAAGACCCAAGCAGCAAGCCAGCCAGTAAGCAAGAAAGTCCCTCGTGACCCAGACTGCCAGCTCGAGAGACTCTTATCTTTTTGTTTTGGTTTTCTTATACCTAAACATTGCAGCAAGCCTCTGAGTGAAGTAGACATCACCATGGTTTTTACCTTCACAGCCTACAGTATAATTTTCTCTATTAAAAAATATTCCAATTAGCTCAAACCAGCACAAGTTACAATGCTTACTTAAGATTATCAAACACTGCAGATGTAGGCTGATACAGAACAATAAATATACAAGTAATACCCAGGTGTGCTTACCAGTATCTGCTCCACAGAGTGTGATAACATCTGTTATGTAAGAACTTAGTGTTTCCCTCTTTGCTAAAGTCAGTTTCCTCAAGTTTTTCTCCATTCTTTTCCCTCTTCACTCACTCACCTACTGCACAGAGAAAAGTTTTGGAGTATCTGTTTGCATTCTAGCACATCTTAAAGGTCTGCTAAGCCATGATGCTTAAGATGGTTCTGTGGTTAAGATGGCTCAGTACAGCCTTTTCTGTAGTAGTGTAACAGTTGGAAGAAGGACCAAGAACCAAAGCTGTGTTACAGTATAGTTCCACAGCAGGTAATATTTCTCATAACAGCAACACCTGAGAACTGAGATTCTGAGAACTGGGATACAGCCTCCATATGCTATCATGAAAGCACCACTGAAAATGTAGGAGGGGAGGTAAGGAATTTTAACCAAAACTCCCAAATTGAAGGGATTTCTGCTGAGAGTCTCTCTCAAGAAGAGATGGCAAGCAAAGCTATTACTTAAGTACTCTTAAATAACTCTGAGTTCATGGAGAACATGTTGTTGCTCCTGCACTATTTATCTGTACTAAAGACCTCAGGCTTTCAGTTTTATTTCCAAACTAACAACATTTCTTGCACTGTTTGAACAAATAATACTTACAGGAGCAGGAACTACACATAATGAAAAAGGCATGTGACTCCTGTTAGAGTCTCACTACATAATGATCATGTCAAGGAAGAAAAGGCTTTCCTCCCTAAATGCCATGGAAAAATCAACCACTTTGGAGCGCTCATTAGTCTAGAGGAAACAAATTCTTTCAAAAACATTGGGAGCTGGACTGGGTCCATAACTGAGACAGGCACCTGCTCTGTTTGTAATACAATGATTCATGTGTAATAATGATAGTGAGTGCTTGTAGACTTTCTGCTTGCATTTTGCAAAAAGCTTTATACACATTAGTTATCTAATTCATGAAACAAAGGCTCAAAGGAGGTGACTATTAGGTAAATGCCTCAAGAGCTGTTTTCCTTAGCATGGTCTCATGCTTTAACTTCCACATATTTCTAACATAAATCTCTGCTGGAAAATCGTTCAGATAATTACTGTGAATTACTGTTTGCGAGTTTATGTTTCTACTTCAGCTTCAGCAAGTCAACTGTTTAGCAATCTGTCATACCCTATTTGAAAAGATCTCACTATAAATTAGGGGGTTTGTATTCAAACAGCATCAAAACAGAAACAACAGGTGACCATGTGAAAGGTGGCTGCTCTTCATTCCAGATGCTGTTGCTGTCCCAGCTAGGCTATACATTTCTGAACATGGCAAATTAAGACTCCAGGCCAGACCTTACTAACAGCAAAATGAGCTGCTTGTGCTGTAAGTTTCCTTCTGCTCTTAGCCAGCTAAACATATTCGTATCTTTTTTGGGCAAAAGGACATGGCCAGTTTTCCCAAAAGGACTAATGTTTAATAAAAACTTAGTTTTATTAATATTGATAAAATCTTGGTTTGGGGAGGGTGTCCTTATTTGAAATTACTTCTGCCACTTTGACAGAGGTTCGTTTTCATGGAAGCAGCAAAAGTGAGCTCTGTCCTTTGTGCTTCCCTGCATCCACCAGCTCCTTATTCCTCAAGCCAAGCATCTTTAGATGTTCCCAGTTCTCCTCTCTAGTTAGCATCAATCTTTCAGGTTTAGGCAAGAAAAGGAAGGTGCCTTCCTCAGCAAGGAGGGTCTGCACACAAGTCATTATAAGATCAATGAAGAACTCTCTCAGACTGCGTAATTTATTCCTGGACTTCCATATCGGATGCTCTCAAAGGTGCATGCCCTCAAGGCATAGACTAACAAAAGCAAAACATTTAATCACAGGAAAAAAACCAAACATGCAGCATCATCTTCCCTGAAGTACGTATCTGAATTTAGATGTTTTTGAGATAATCTGAATGATTGTCATGAAGTAACTGCTACTAATTTTGCTTTGCTCTGGGCCCAGATGCGAACACTGGAGCCTGAGCAGCTCCTTACACGGTTCTGATAGCTTCTGCTGAACTAGCTAGCTGATAAAGGGCTCACAGTTCTACAGCAGCCATTCTAAACCAACATTCAGACCCAAATGTTTTAAATGAATGCCATTACTGAACTACAAATACTTTCATTCCCCTGAATAACAGTTTGTTTATCCAAGAAATTACTGCTAACTCTAATTAATGCTTGCAAGTATATAATTTACATTCTTGAGTATTTCCTATTGACTCTGCCAACACCTCTTTCAAAATGCCAGCATTCCTCTTCAGTGACAGGATATATTTTGTCTTTGATGTCTTATTGTTATACCATTTAATTTATTGTTTTCTAAAGGAGAAACTGTGTTGACCTTTAAGAATTAGGTATGACAGACACACATGCAAACAACCTTCTGCCTTTCTGAAGCAAATGCCAGTTTTCCCCCTTGTCATTTAGGATATCTTCATTTTTCTCTAATTCCAGTGTAATTCCCAGATGTTTTATCCCAAGAGAATTACATTCAGTTAAGCAGTCAAAGTGTTTCTAGCGTGGACTCTGAACCAATTGTTAACCTAGCACTGACAAGTACATCACTAAACCGTGTCACTCAGAACCACATCTGCACATCTCCTGGAATGGTGACTCTGCTTCCCTGAGCAGCCTGTTTCAGTGCCTCCCAACCCTTTGGATGAAGAAAGTGCTGGTAATGATTCTAGTGACATGATTTATAATTATATACATTTGAGATCTGGCTAAGAGTAATGATTTCACCGGAGAGAAAAAATGCAGAGTATATAAAGCACAAAAGATTATTTTAGATGGGAGATGACTCCTGCATTAGCTGATTAATTGCATTAGCAAAGTGTCTTGCAAAAAACAAAGCCTTTGAGAGCCGAACATTCTAACAGGAAAGAGCTCAGCACAAAGGTGAGAACACGAGTGATTAGCATATCAATATGAATCTGTCAATCATATAAACCTGGGATGTCAGGCTGCACTTCACTGTAAAAAAGAAGTTTGCTCTTCTCAAACGAGAACTGACAGCAGTGAAAAAACACAGTTGATTGGTGCAAATTAATGGCAGATAGAGAAAGGTAGATGCAAGTGGATAAAGAAAATCTTTAAAAGAAAATGTCTAAGAGAAACATACGATTTTCTGTCCACAGTATCAAACTGCTGTTTCCTCACCTTAGGGCTTCGGACTGCCTCTAAAGAGATGGTAGGAGCTGGATAGTAGGAAAAAATTCCCAATCTGCCTCCAGATTACAGCCATGAGATATTTCCTATGCATTTTGATCCTGAATAAAGACAAAAACATCAACCAAGAGCTCAAGATTAATTTTTTTTCCCAAGTGGAAATGCTCAAAAGCTTAGATTAAAAAAATCAAGACAAAACACAGACCAAACAAAACCAACAAACAACAAAATACTTTGCTATATTTCATGAAAGAAATCATTTCCATACTCCACAAGTCAAATTCTTTCCCTGAAGGTTTGTGAGAAGATCTAGATTCTGTGGTAATGAAGGATGAATAAAACCTGATGTTTCCTCCTCACCACCCCAAAGCAATTTGGTTCATGTTCCAATTCTCTTCAGTGCTCTTTCCAATCTCATGTTTCCCTACTATTTATTGTTTTGTCTTTTACCCTTTTGTCCTTCCTTTGGATTTTTTCCTCTCCGTTTTTTGTGGCTTTTGACTCTGAATCAAAGCTGGTTTTAATGGATGTCATTGTCTACTGCCCCAGCCCTAGACTCCAGTTACCTTCTACCTTCATGGGCATCCCACACACTGCTTTAGTAAGAAATAAGAGCGTGAGGCAAAGCCACAGCTCAGCACCAGGGAACAGCGGCTCAGCTTTCTGGGACAGCAGTGTTTCATTGGGGCAGTGCTAGAATTCACCCAAAGTACACAGGGCAGCCCAGGATTTCCCTGTGTTGAGGAAGTGATGTAGGGGAGAGCAATTTAGAAATAGATCTATTAAATAACACCTAGCACATCAAATCAGTTTTTCTCAGCCAGCAAATATTACCTTTACATAAATTCCTACCACTACAAATCCCTCTTGACAAAATTAAATTATCTGAACAGTTTAGTGAGACAACAAACATTCTCTCAACACCCACCATCTGTATTGGATTTAAAAGAGAAAAAGATTTATAAAATAGCTGCAATCCCAAGTGCTTGCTACATGTATGAAAACAAATTATTTCCTAGATGATAGCCTGAAGGGAATTGAGAGATTTAATCAGAGGACTTTTTTTCCCCCCTGCTTGTCTCAGGGAAGCTAAGGACAATTCACATTCTAATTTTAAAAAAATCTATGAACTTTTCTATAGTCCTTTCTGTAGCTACTCTTTCATAAGTCATTGCACTGGGGAAGCACAGAACCATAGAACAGTAAAGTTGGAAGGGACCTCAAAGCTCATCCAGTTTCAACCCCCTGCCATAGACTGGGACACCTCCCACTAGTACAGGTCACTCAAGGCCTCATCCAACCTGGCCTTGAACATCTCCAGGGAGGGAGCAGCCACAACCTCCCTGGGCAACCTGTGCCAGTGTCTCACCACCCTCACTGGAAAGAACTTCCTCAAGTTATTTTTTATACTAAGTTTCACTTTGTAAGTCCATCATACTATAGAATTCATTTTCATTTGTCACTTGCTGGAGTAATGATTCAACTACAAGACACAAAACCTGACTTTGGGACATCTATGTCTGCATGAGCCATTTCTTTTGTTGCTCTTACCTTCATTTTTAAAAAGCCCAGTAAAGCCAGAAGACATTTTTAGCATGAGATTGCTACCCAGTGCCAACACTAAATGAATGACATCCTTTAAAGAGCACAATGTCATTGGCAGATTAATATGGATATAGACATTGTCAGGTGATTGATTAACTATTGTTCATCGTTGCGGATGCAGTAGCACATTGTGAATGCAGACACACTGTCCCTCCACCTTCCTTGACTGCGATCAGGAAAAGAGCAGCAGTACTATCTACTAACTTCAATTTTTGCCCATAAAACTTGTTTTCTTGTTCAAAAATCAGCAGCAAGGATAAGAAGTGGCTTATTATCTGCAAATTATGGAGCTGTCATAGCCCCATCATCATTAAACTTGCAGCAGGATTGCTTCTGACTACTGTCTCTGCTAGTAAGAACAAGCTATCAAACAGATGTGTAGATGGAAGTTGGCCTTAAGACCAAAGTTAAAGACCATTAGTTAGTGGAACTTAGATTGTTGCAGTCAGCAATTAAGAGATAACATCTGTAAGCCTGTGGCAGGGGAAAAAATGGTTTTGCAGTAACTTACTGATTCTGAACTCCCAATTAACACAAGATTCCTGAAGATGTTTGGGATTCTAGGACACATCTTTGTTCTTAATATCTCTCTCAGAGCAGAGATAGCTCTTGTATGAGAAAAAAAAAACAAAACAACTTCTTTGAAATACTGTTTTCTTGGCAAGAGAATAAGAAATCACATTAAACCAGAGCTTCTGTGGGGTTTTTTTCCACTTTTGAATCATACAGTATCTCTCTTTACTACTTTGTATCTTACAAAATGAGAGTATTTTAAACATTTGTTTGGGAGCCTGCTTTCTAGATAGAAGTTTCTTTTCAAAGGCCAAACGTTTCTTCTTTATAAAACAGAACAAAAATAAAAGCAATATTTGAAACATTTGTTTTTAAAAGCCAGTGACATAGTTTTCAACCTGAGTTTTAGGAAAATGGCATCGTTCATGTTAGCAAGACACAAGTAGCCAGGCACATACACAGTGTGTGTTAGTGGGGAGGCACTGACAGGTACTCTGCTTTTTTGCACCTTACTTTCTTGTGGTAAAGAACTCAACAGCAGGCATTTCCCTTGTCAAGAACAAGCTCTTTGATGATTCCTGCCTCCATTGTCATTAGAGAATGAAAGGACATATAATTTTATCTTCACATATTTTCTTTTAGAAGAAAGACAACCCCCTTACAATTTTTCTTTAAATGTATCATCCACTTTTAACACAGATGGCTATTGCCAGTTGTTAGAGTATCTTCTTGGTATAGCTACCAAGGTAACTATTCATACTACAGTACCAGAGGTTAAAGGGAACAGCTCACAGAAAGCAGTAAAAGGAATAGATTTGGGTGTCCCAAGATGCTTTTAGTGGAAAGTGAAAACCTTTACCAGATCTCTTTATTGTCTTATGGAGAGAAAATTTTCATCCTAAAGACATCCTAAAGCATTCACAGTGCACAAAACTCAGATCACTGCTGAATTATTTTTTGGTTTGGTTTTAGTTTTGGGTTTGTTTTTTTTTTCAGATAAGCAGGCATGAGGGGTTTGTCAAAGCAGCAAGAAAGAAAAATCTCCCAACATCCAGTGTAATTAGGGAGCTCTCCACATTTATATTTCCCACTTCACTGGCTATGTAGAGCTTGCCTGATCTCCTCCTTACCTAGTTTAAAGAATCAGTGACACAACCAACAATTAATACTTGAATAACATTCTGGAAAGTCATAGCAATGCAACACTGACAACTGCCAGGGTATTCAGATTCCAGCCAGTTGCCCGGACCACTTGCTACCCAGCTGTTTCTAAGCCATCTTGAACAGAAAGAAGAGAAACAAAGTGAACACCTTAAAGAAGATGGCACTTTTTAACTGTAGCATTAAATGGATGGTACCATCTCCAGAAGTTTATTTTAATCTTGAAAATCAGAAGATATTGTGGACCTATTTCCAAACCTGCCTCAAAGAACTATTTCCATATGATCTTGACGCCTGACTCCCATGGCCAGTATTTTGAAACTTCTGCTTTCTACCATAAGAATTCTTTGTCTTTTGAAGTCCCATGTGTTTGTTCTTCATCTAAGACAGAACACTTCAGCAAAAAAAACCCTCATCTGTGATTAAGGGAGTTGTAAAAGGGTTAAGTGTGAGTTATATGTTGGAAATTGTATGCAGACCAAAACTCCCACCGGAGGGTATTTTAAAAGAGCAACATTATTTTAGGATGCTGTGGAGAGAGGTCTGTTGGTTTTGGCTGGAGTAGAGTTGAATTTCTTCAACACAACTTGTATGTAGCATGCAAGAAGTGGCAAAGCACAGGATAGGATGCGATACCCTGCAGAGCCACATTAGTAGGAAATTGTCATAGTCCTTCCTCAGGGTGCATCCTCAGATATACCTTTCCATCTACACACTATAGACTATTTCTACCAATAGCATATCCAATCAATATTCTGTGTGCACGTGAGTATTTTGTGTATGTACATAATGTTTATGACACACATACTTGACCACTGAAGACTTAGGGCAGAAAGATTTTCTGTTATGTCCTAAAGCTAGGCACTACAGAATTGAGAAACTTGGAGGAAGGTAGAGTTGAGGATGTATCTTTAGTCCCTGTGGGGACTTGTAACTGAAACAGAAGAGCAAACAAGTTTTTTAAGGCACCTTAGAACCCTGTGTAGTCCAAAGAGCATCAGAAAAGTGAATGTTCTGAGGGGATCCAGCTTAGTATCTCCCTTGAATTATCATAGAATGGTAAGGTTAGAAGGGACCTCAAAGCTCAGCCAGTTCCAACCCCCTGCCATAGGCAGGGACACCTCCCACTAGTACAGGACACCCAAGGTCTCCTCCAACCTGGCCTTGAACACCTCCAGGGAGGGAGCAGCCACAACCTCCCTGGGCAACCTGTGCCAGTGTCTCACCACCCTCACTGCAAACAACTTCCTCCTAACATCCAATTTCAGTCTCCTCTCTGCCTGCTCAAACCCATTGCCCCTAGTCCTGGCATTGCAAGCCCTTGTCAGTAGTCCCTCCCCAGCCTTCCTGTAGCCCCCTTCAGATACTGGAAGGCTACTAGAAGGTCTCCTGGAAGCCTTCTCTTCTCCAGGCTGCAGAGTCCCAACTCTCTCAGCCTGTCCTCATAGCAGAGCTGCTCCAGCCCTCTGAGCATCTTTGTGGCCTCCTCTGGACCTGCTCCAACAGTTCCATATCCTTCCTGTGCTGGGGGCTCCAGAACTGCACACAGGACTCCAGGTGGGGTCTGACTTCTTACTGAATTCTTACTGATAGTCTAAATGAAGTTACACCTTTAAAGTGTCTGTAGGTCCTGGCCTGACACCTTAATAAATGAATAGCATCTTCTTAGGTGAGTTAATTCATCAGCAATGAGCACAATTATTCAAGTTCCATAAAGATCTAGGAAGAGAAACCTGCTTTGACAGAGAACAGATCAGAGTCCATCTATGAAATATGTCAGTTCATCCACTAAAATATATAAACAATCTATGAATTTCAAAAGAGTAGCTGAAAAAATAAGCAAGAGAAACTCTATTACCATAAGAGATCAGTCAAAATACTAGTTTGAGACAGTTCTTGGCAGAAATAGGCTTTGTAAGTGATCAACTTTCATCTTTCTGTGGAAAATTTATGCTGAAAACGTCAACTTTTTTTTGCAAAGAAAACTTCCAGTTCTCAAGTTTTGGTTTGGTTTGGTTTTTTTGGTACTTTTGAAGAAAATTAAGATTAATAAAACAAATGTATAAAAAGGAAAATTTTCCATGGGGAAAAAAAAAGATCTTGCCACAGAAAAATAAAATTTGTCTGATCACATAACACTCACAGTCATAGAAATAATACAAGAAAGCATTTACCATTCACAGCTGCTAGTTTGCACTGTAATTTATGACAGTCACTGAACATCAGTCAGCAAGTGGGACAGGGCAAATGAAGAAATCAACAAGTGATTAAGCAGTATGGCAATTATGCCTCTCATAAATGAAAGATGATCATCCCTTTACAAAGGGATCTGCTCATCAGTATTACCTGTAGTACATCATAGTTTAGCATGGTGCAGTACAGCAGAGTATACAGCACAAATGCAGCACTTGCAGGATCTGTCTCCACACTAAAACTGCACCAGGTGAAAAAGAAAAGAGCCACATTATTTATTCTAAATTAAATAAAATGACATGACGATAAAAATCTGAATCCCTTCCACAGACATCCAAAAATAATTAATCAACAAATGTGAAGGCTAAGGTTTGGAGCTTGTCTAAATAAATAAGATGCCTGGAAGCATTCCTGTGTGACCTGGTACAGGTGATCCTGCGCTGGCAGGACGATTGGACTGGATGATCTTTCAAGCTCCCTTCCGGCCCCTGATGTTCTGTGATTCCTTACAGATTCTGTTTGGTTACTACCTCTTCCATTCGTGCATCTTCTTCCCCCTCCGCTAGTTCTAGCCCACCTGAGGGCAGGGACACCTCACAGTAGATCAGGTTGCTCAGAGCCCCATCCAGCCTGGCCTTTAAAACCTTCAGGGATGTGGCTTCCACTACTTCTGGGGCAATCTGTTCCAGTGTCTCACCATCCAACTTCTTCCTAACACCCACTCCGAATCTCCCCACTGCTGGTTTTGCTCCATTCCTTGCAAAAGATCTGATTCCTTTTCTTATGCACTAAATAACAAAACTCTTATCCTGTTTCTAATGTCAAACAGGCTTAGCTGGCAGAATAAGAGTCTTGTTGCAAATGGGCTGACCTTTCTCCACACTTCGGCATGTTCCAGAGGCATTGTGAAGACAACAGAGAAGGCAGCAAGGAGTTTTGAAGTTAAGTAATTTAGACCAGTTTATCTTTTGTGGATATAACTTTTCTCACCAGATGAATTTTGAACAAATGGTAGCACAAGGGGAAGAAGAGGCACAAATGGAAGAGGTTCCAGCCTTGACAGCAGCACTTCGCTGATGTAACTGCTAACCTTAGACCACTTTGCAAGAGAGATCAGAAGAATGAGAATCCTGAAGTTGAAAGAGGAACTGACTTTTCCAAGCTGAGTTGTGCCATACCTGAACTAGAACCCACAAATCCAATTTGATGCTCTTAACATTCAGCAAACAATCATCTTTTACCTGTCACTGTTTTAGGGAAAATGGAAGATTAATCAAGAATACATTCTTCCTTATTTTTTTAAATCAAATAAATATCATTCATTCAACATGTTCAACACCAAAACCTGCTGTTAATATTGTATTTAATTTCAATTATTAAACTGTTCTCGGCTCACTCATGAGCTTTCTCACTTCTACCTTTCAATTTCTCTTAGCCCCAATCAGCTGAGACAAGGAGGAAGTGAGCCAGTGGATGCGTGGGGCTTAGTAGTTACCACCAGCTGGGGTTAAATACGAACCACTACAACTATTTTTGATGGGAAACTTTTAAGTATTGTAAATAATCACTCTTCAGTTAGAAAGGCAGGAAGTTAGAGCAGCTCCCCAGAAATCAAAGTAAATCTGGATCAACATAAGCATAAATAAGATTGGGAACTGTCACAAATATCTAACCTAGCATTGGCATGTCCTTCCATTCTTTCTCACAGAGACTTCTGTACTAGTGGGAGGTGTCCCTGCCTATGGCGGGGGGGTGGAACTGGATGGTCCTTGAGGTCCCTTCCAACCTTACCATTCTATGATTCTGTGAAGAGTTCAGACTGCACCCCTTTGTAAGTAAGTACATTCTCTGTAATAATTCACTCTCTTGTAGTACTTTCTAGTTTTATCATTACTACTACTTACGATGTTCAATTCTTCCTGATTCCTTAATCTGCTGTGGTTGATCTGTTTGTTTCACAGATGTTATAGATATTAAATGCAATGACTCACTTTCTCTAAATGACTCGAAAAAACAATTATTTTGCTCTTCCTTAAACTGTAAGCAATATAGAAGCAAGAAAGCCTCTTGGGCCTTGTGAATAAAGCTAGAATGATTAAAAAAAGAAAAAAAAAACCAACCAAAAACATTTACTGAGCAAGCTGAAGGGGAGCAGCAAATTACAGAACTATTTGCAGCAAACTTGTGGGAAAAAAAGTCTTGTCTGGATGACTTGGAAAAGAGAAATTAGAGTTAGCATATTTCTAGAAAGCCATCCCTTAGAAAAACTAACAATTGCTCACTCTCTTGTCTTGCTTTTCCCATCACAGTTTTTTAGGGGTCATAATGACCCAAAAGCCTCCAAGTAAACTTGTAATTTTCTCACATATTCTGTATGGTAATGTGGCTTGCTGAACATCAGCCAAGTATGTGATCTTCAGGCAATAAGAAATTGGCCAGTCAACTTCAGTGTCATTCCTAGGGTGGGCTCCAGGAATGAGTCCTCTCACACTGAAAAATGCCAATTCTGAATGATGAAAGGCAAATGCCAAGCATTCTTGTTCTTACATAATCATTTCAATGTGGATCTAGGAAATGAAATTAATAAGAATTGTTCTGTAAAAATATATCATAGCAGAATAAGTTGGTTTGATGGTTTGCAGAAAAGGTACACCAGACTGGTTGACCTCCTGAAGCCACATATTCAGTTTCATTGATATGGTCATAGTTGTTCCTCCTTTCATTCCAATGCCAAAGGAAGAAGAAAGATCATGCAATAGAGCAACAGAAATTGAGCATTAGGGAGAAGAGATAAGAAAAATGTTTAAATTATGTTTGGGAACAGTGATAACTTTCATTGCAAAATGGTAGTTCCATAAAACTCTACATAGGCAGATAATACTGCCTTTTGTTAACAGAAACTCAATCATTATTTCTGCTGAAAATAAGCTGTCAGACCTTTTAGCTTAATAAAATCTATAGTTGAGAAATAGAATTGTGATAAAACATTGTGAGACTACCACAATCCTTATGTATCAGTTTTGATAGCTGTTTCTTTTCCACCGACAGTCACATAAGCAGGTGGACAAAACATGACAAGACACTGCTAGCATGAAAGCCACAGTGGTGGTTTAGGATTCAGAAAAGCCAAGTTCAGATCCCCCCTTTGCCTGCACGTTAGATGAAAAACTGTACTCTGGCAGAGGCAGAGAAAGAATCTTAGATTCCAAAATGCAGAATGGGAAAAAAAATCCAAGTGTTTTCTCAACTTTGAGACAGTTGCTGAGAATAGTTTCTGTTTGTACTTTACTTCCAATGCAAAAAAGATGAACTTCAAGGGGCAAAATTTGCTACGCTGCCAAAAGGCTCTATCCTATATTTGCTACACAACTTGCAGGCACAACTTTTCTACCAAGTTATTCTACGCTTACCACACAATTGAATACAAAAGTTGCTTAACTTTGATGGTGTTCCAGCTCTTAGAATTTAAACTAATTTTTGGCCCAGAGTCTTAAGAACATAGCAACATCATGTGTAAAATCAGACTCTGGGTTTTGGTTAAACTTCTTTCCTTGTGCAACACAGACAGGAGTTACAAACTATTCCTGTGCTGTCAGACTATGCTCTCATCTTCTGAAATGGATGAGATTATATTGGTTTTTTTAAGAAATACTCTGGGAAGAACAATCTGTAAAATTTCACTTTTAATGGAGGAGGAAAGTAACATGGAATGTTCTCTTGCTACAAGAGTGGTAATAAGATAATATCTCCTGTAATTAAAAAGCAAAATCAAGGAGCCTCCTTGATTTATTTTTCCAGGTAACAGCGAAACACAGATGCATCACCAATGCTCTTTGAATAATGTAGTTAAAGCTACCTGAGTCATATTTCATATTACTCTACACTGATGTGCTAAGATTCCATTCATGCCTCCTCATCTTGCTCAAGACCTTAAAATATGCATTTTATTGTGTATGAATATGTATGTACCTTTTATTGTATATATTTGGCTATTCCAGGAGACAGAAAAGTCACCAATAAAATCTCCCACAATTTGGATGCTTTAAAGGGAACAAATCACTTAGAGTCCTGTAGAAGACAGAGGAAATGGTGCTGCCAGTGTCTTTTCTATAGACTTTAGTGGAATTTATAAGCAGGCCCACGGGAACTTCAGGTGCCAACAGCTACCCACTGGTTTCAAGATGGAGGTTCAGAATCTTCGAGATATAACAGAAAACATTCTTTTCATCTGTGATTTATGTGACCTTGTTAAACATAATTTTAAAACATAAAATTAGGTTTAAGAGAGAGGGAAAAAAAAGATGATGACATAATTATTAAATCAATTTAAAAGATTATGATAAAATTAGACTATGGGGAAACATGTATGAATGTACACATACATGTCAGTTGCCAGTGCATCTCACCTGTGACATTAGATAGACACTTGAATAGTCGGAGGAAGATGAAAAGGCAGAGGTGTCTGCAATTACAATTGCAAAGAGTTTACCTCTTACTGGAGAAAATACTGAACGTACAGCATCTAGGGGAAAAAAATAATTCAGTGAAGATTTCACACTAATTTGTGTTGGGGACTGCAGCAAAGAATATAAAAAGGAAAAGAAGAATAGCAGGAAAGAAGGCTAATCACAGTTGCCCAAGAAAATGTTTATTATATCACACCCCATTTCACTCTGCCTTTACCTCCTCTCCAGATATACTGCTGTCAGGTAGAAAAAACACTTGAATCGATCCACTTAATTTTTTTCAAAAAATTGTTAGTGTCACACTTTGTATAATGCATTTTCCTCTCAAAGCCCTAGCTGACCAGGAAAGCAAATGAATAAGAATTATTTTTCACAGGACAACTGTGCCCTACAAATTACATTTTGACACCAGTGCCTCACTCTACCAACTACTCAGCCCCTCCAGTTATGTCCTATGTGCAGCAGATGAACACCAGAGGACTAAGCCATGTTGGTGACAATGGAAAATGAGTGTATTTAGCTTTTCTGGAGGATAAGATCAAACTCACAATGGCTGAAGAAATCCTGCTGATTCATTCTTCATCAAAAAAGAACAAAAGGTTTTTTCCTACAAATTAATTTGTGAATATGATCTACAATTCAGAAAAGTTTCAGTTTAGCGTTAATTTCCCGTAACTCATCCTTAGATTTGCTGATTTTTATCCTAAAAGTAGTTTCAGTGGAATTGTACCTCAGGATCATATTCTAGAAGAAAACTTGTCTCTCATCAGGTCTTTGGCTCTGATTGTCTAGCTATGATACGGAGCCCCATAAAGTATTTCTGCTTTTGGCCTGTCCCCTTACTGGAACCTCCTTACTCACATGCTTGTGAAGCTGCCCAGTATCCTACCGAGTCACTTTCATTTGTTGCCAGGAAGAATACTTTTGCATACATAAGCAATAATCAGAAACCAAGTTCAAACTGAGTTTTTCCAGCTGTATTTTAAGCTACACAAATAAAAGCACACTGTTCAAACTCCAGATAGGTTGATAATGTCATGACAGCAGCACAATGCTAAAAAGCAGCCGTAAAAAACAGGACGGTGTTGAGCATTCTGAAATTGCAAAAAAATCTCCTCCCATAGCTAAAACTTTGCATGACTGACTCCTCAGGAACAGGAGGTGCCAAAGCTGAAATTCTTCAGCTGCTGCTGAAGGATCTCTTCCAGATGGGTGCTGGAAGGAGTCAGGGAATTAAGTCATTAGACTAAGTCTAATCAAGTGAGCAAATCCAAAAGCAAAATTAGCAATGCCCTCAGTGCCATATACAAAAGAAAAGAAGCCCAGTGGACAAGTAGCGTGAAGCAGAACTGCTGTAATTAACAAATGCAATAAACACTCATGCTAAATAGCTATGCTGAGCAGGCTCCTGTTGTGCTATGAATCCCTACCTGTGCACTACTACTGACAGTCTCTGGGCCTTTCCCATAGTGCACAGATTAATTTAGTGGAAGAGTGATTTCTGGTGAACACTTCAACCACACCAGAGGACCCGCAGAAGATGAAATCATAGTCATATAAATAGCATTTCTAAGTATTTCTGTGAAGCTGTAAAGGTATTTCTATGAAGCTGTAAAGTACAAAGTGGAAAGGCAAAGGAGAACAGCAAGCAGTAGATGATCAGAAAGCACTTGTGCTGGTTTGAGCTAATTGGAATATTTTAATAGAGAAAAATTGTACTATAGGCTGTGAAGGAAAACAGTGGTGATGTCTACTTCACTCAGAGGCTTGCTGCAATGTTTAGGTATAAGAAAACCAAAACAAAGAAGATAAGAGTCTCTTGAGCTGGCAGTCTGGGTCACGAGGGACTTGCTGGCTGCTTGGGTCTTGGGCTAGCAGCTCTGGCTTCTCCTCTCAATTGACTAACTTCACTAACCACTTTTCTTCTAATCCTCCCCAGCCGATCCTCCTTGCGCATAAGCCAAACCTTGGGGTAAGGTGTGGGAGTGGGGAGAAGGTGGAAGGGTGGTTGGGAGCCCCTCCTGGAGTCTCTGATTTCTGGGAGGGGTGTTGTGTGTCTGTATTACCTTAAACTTGTATATTTCTGTAAATATTTTTGTGTATACTGTATATATTTGCTTGTATATTGTGCTAAGCTGTAAATAGAGCTTCATCTCTTAACTTCCAGCCGGCTGAGAGTCTAGCCTGGGTCATTTCAAAGTGTGGGGGGGCGGGGAACTCCCAAACCGTCACAGCACTCTAAAATTGAGTAGTCTTATCTAGATGAAAACCAAACACTCTTACTGCAATTATGCCTCAACTGCAATGGCCAAAAGTTAACTGAAGACATCATGTACATAAAAAGTTTTAGAAGAAAATGCCAGAATGGTTACCCTCTGTAACTAACTTCGTTTTCTACCAGAGCCTGATAAAAACTGCATATGTTTTGTACTGCTCTTTTGCAAAAGTTTCACCACAGTCCAGCAGCTTTTGTTCCTCGGAAGTAACGCAAATGTTTTGACAAAGTTGCGGAGCAATTTACTGGAGAAACTAAATGCTGACCTTCAGCTGATCAGATTTAAATCAGCATGTGTATAATCAATGCAAATTTTGGTGGAGAAGCACCGTTCACTGTCCAAGTGAATTTCTACTCTGAGCAAGAGCCAACTACTGGCTGCCTAACCTCTCTCCTTAATAAGCTAAATAAAAAGCTAGCAAAGTAGGTGCTAAAAGGCAGCTCGACCTATCTCTTTTCTGCAGTCTTTCGGTGTAGGAGGATCTGGCTTTGCTGCAGCTGATTGTATCAGAGTGCTCCTTTAATGTTTCAATAAGAATGAAAGCCAGAGCACAGAGAATTCATTCTAGACAATTTTTACAGTCATCTCCAAAAGGAACAGTAAATGTCCCCCATGTGAGGCTGACCCAGTTGCCCAACATTTGCCATGTGCTGTTCAGTGTTTCACTTCTCAAAACAAAATAGCTCCAGCCACATGTTCTGCCAGATTTGGATACCTGCTGAAACACAGCAGATAACATTCAACTTACTGAGTAAGCCACTAATGAAAAAAATGGGTTGTTTATAATGCTAATGGCACCTCAGAATTTTTCTTCTCCTTGTGCATGGAGGAGAGGGAATGGGGAGGAGCACAGTATATGAAAACCTCCCTACAGGAGTGGAGTATTTTCTCAGTTTCCTCAGGTTGCCCCTGAAATAAAGACAACATCAACTTACACTTTCATTTCTACACTGCAAAGCAGACACTTTTGCTGCCATCCTGTGTTGATGACCTAGGCTGACATTGCATAAACAGAGACTTTCTAATTTTTGTTTAAAGGAAATCTCAAGGACCCAAATTACTTATAGCCTTGCTTGCACTAAGAGATGTTGACTTGGACTAACTTGCCATACTGTGACTAGGGACACACTGAGAGGAACAACTTCCCTTGGTTGCATGGCTTAGGGAAAGCAATGGATTTGCAAAAGACATAGGAATGTTCTCTCCAAAACACTCAGTATGCAATTGCAAACAATTTCCCAAGACAGAGAGGTAGGACAAGCCTCCTTACTGTGAAAAAACCCAGGAAGAAGAAATAGGACTCCTGCCCTCCACGTCAATGTATGGCCCCTATTTTACAATATTGGTGCAAAAAAACCTGCAGATTGCACATTTTTCAGGGGAACTCACCACTGGGACAGAATTTCCATTTGTGACCAGAATGTGACTCAATGAACTACACAGAGAAGTAGTTCAAATGAAGAGCACTTGTGTTTGTATACAGAGGAAGTTAGTGCAAGTCCTAGAGACTCATCTGTTACTGTGTCTTTGCCTTCTGCTGCTCATTTAGCAGGACTGTGTGCAAGAAATAAGGTCTGTATGTCTCTGCTGAAACTGAGGAAAAGGAGGTCAGGAGAAGTTGGGTGGAAGCAAGAGAATCATATGTGACACAAAGATGTGGGCACATAGTGTAGGAATGTGAAAAACACCTCAGCTTTGTAAAAGGATGCAGTCTGGAGTTCCTAGTTTGGGCACAGAGCTGGGAAGGCATAGGCTATAGGGCTGGGTTTATGCCTTCTGGCTCATGGCCATATGAAATACTTAAGAGAAGTTTCTAGGCACAAAAGCAGTGTCCAAGTCTCTACTACAACTAATCAGTGCAGTATTCCTCACTCATTGGAACCAGCATTTGAATTCTTTTGACATTCATACTCAGAGAGAGTTTGTTTACCATACTGAATTCAACCTTTAACTTGGATTTTGCCCATTATTTTGATAATTTATTACAAGGCAGATTTCTTTGCCCAGGTATAGGATTATCTCTGTCTATCCCACTGGTATACTTTCGGTGATATAATACAACAAGGAGCCCTAGCTACTAACCCTCTAGCCAGCACCTCAGTGATTTTATTGAGAGAATGTATCTGAATTACACAACTGCTTATCCTTCACTGTCATCTCAAAGTTCCCTCTATATGGGCCCAGAAGGCAGATAAAAATATCTTACAATTTTCTGGAGAGATAACTTCAAAGTGGTTCAGCCACAGAGCACTACTACAATCTCTGCTGGTTTGCTCCTTACCAGGGGATCTCTTAAAAACACAGCAAGCAGTCTGTTGGGGAAATGGCCTGTGAACTACTGCTCCCTTCTTCAGACTTGTTTGCCTCCAGGGAGATGGTGTGGAGGGAAGATTTGGGGCTCAAAATGAAACTGTGGGATTAGCTGCAGTGGTTTTCCCGTGACAAGGACATGCAGTGCACGTGTAGGTTCTAGACATGCTGTATCAAAGGGTGGTTTACAACAGAACTACCAAGCCTGGGGTGGGCAGCTGCCTGGGACTGTGTCAGCTGGCAAGAAGTGAGAAGCATATAGAACTGGGCACTCCTGTAGTCATTCCAATGAAAACTGCAGTAAAGACCTGACAAAGTGCAGACACTATTTCCATTGGGCAAATACTGCAGGGAACAAGTGGCACACCAGGAATATTTAATATTTGTATGAAGCTTTTGTTTAAAAAAATGCAGAATGTGTCATTGCTGATGGGGGTATTGAACAGCTCCCACTGCTGTGATGCAGCTGAAATCTCTGCTGATGAAAAGTAGTAGCTCTAAATTGTTGAAGCATAGAGCAGATCAGCACTAAAACACATTTTCTCCCTGAAGACTGCAGCCTATTGAATAACAAAGGTTTGTTAGTTGAAGTCCCTTGCAATCAACCCTGGCATGAAGCACGCATTGCCAGTGCCAGCTGCTGTTAACATATTAACAAGAAAACTGATTTCTTGGATGTGAAAACATCAGGTGCTAAATTTCCTCATTTACCCTTTTCTACCAGCATAGAACTCTCTGCATATGAAAGTACTGTTTCCTAAAAATAATATTAGTACTAAATGTGGAATAAATGCAAACAAATAAAAATAATTTTGAAATTATTTCCCAAAGATGTATAAAAAACACCCAAGTCCCCTACCATTTTATCCATATTTAAGGACATTTATGTCTAGGGCTGCACAGTGTTTCAACAAAAATCGGTGTCTGCTGAACATGCAAATAGCTTCACAAAGTTAGCAGCATAAGAAAAAAAAGAGTTACATTTTAATTTGATAAATGCTTCTTGATGTCAGTTACACATTACTGATTTGAAAATGTAATTAGAGAGCAGCATGATGTATTTATTTATCATAGAGAGCTCACTATTCCACATCTGTAATTAACAGAACGGTTAAAAGGAGAGCGTGTACTAAATGAAGAGACAACAGCATAAAAGCAGACCTGAATTTATCTGGAATAAATTCACCTGAAAAGAACTTGAGTAAAAAGCAGCCTCAGTCCTGGGACTGAGCTAGCCAAGCTAGCTAATTATCCCTGCAAAAACAGGGCAAAAAGACTACTTAAAAATGAAGCATGGTAAGGAAACTTTTTTTTAAAAGGCAATATAGAAGAAATCTCTCAACGCAAATGAGATGAGAATTCATTTTCCTCGTGGCACTCTCTACAGCTCCTGAAAGTGCCTGCTGCCGGCAATGAATGAAATAAAAGGGGAGGAGGGAGAGCAGAAAGAGGTGTTATCTTACCAACCAGGACAGAGCTTATTGGTCCACTCCCTTCACGACGCTGGGAACTCACAAGCCTATAAAATGTGCCTTGGTTTCAAGTCCCCTTCTCCTTCAGCAAAAGCAAGAGGTGTCTGTGCAGAGGAGGAAAGGTGATGCTGTTCTACGCAGAGGTAGCTCTCCTGACTCAGCTGGTGCTGCATCTCTAAGAGTTTGAACAGCCTACCTGAAGCTTTTGCTGAAAGATCTCTACTGCCCAGTACCTGCTGTGCTACCTTGCATCCTTTTTAAAGCTCTTTCCTCTTCTTACCTGTTGCTGGGGACTTTGAAGGGTTGGGAGAGGGAGGTGGCAGAGGCACATCATTGCCAGAAGAGAGGAGAGCAACACTCAAGATGACTTCTGTCCCCACAGCCAACTGGAACGCGACTATGAGTAGCAAGTGGAACATAAGCCTTGTGGCAGCAGGTGATGCCTGGAGAGAGGTGCTGGGAGTTCCAGCTGGAAATGCTTCTGCCCCTGTAGCATCTTCAGCAGCCAACTTCTCCAATCAGTTTGTGCAGCCCTCTTGGCGCATTGCCCTGTGGTCTCTGGCTTATGGTAGCGTGGTGGCAGTTGCTGTGTTTGGAAACCTCATTGTCATCTGGATTATTCTGGCTCACAAGCGCATGAGGACAGTGACCAATTACTTCCTGGTGAACCTGGCCTTCTCTGATGCCTCCATGGCTGCTTTCAATACCCTCATCAACTTCATCTATGCTCTGCACAGCGAGTGGTACTTTGGAGAGGCTTACTGCCGCTTCCACAACTTCTTCCCCATCACAGCTGTCTTCGCCAGCATCTACTCCATGACAGCCATAGCTGTGGACAGGTGAGAAAAGAGAGGGAAAGTTTAGGGGCAAGAGACTGAGATCAGATTCTCTGCAGAAATAAAAATACAGAGGTAATAATCTTGAAGTGATGAGAGGCAGAGCCCTCAACAGTTCATCAGCTGTGCCCCTCTGCACTTCTTTCAGATTGCTCTTAACGTTGTTTTTCTCCTTGTCTTTGATCTTTCTCCTTCACCCTCTCATTGGTTTTACTCCATTGCTTTCAACTATGACAAATACTTCTGCCCTCTGACTTCATCTGCTCTCTGTGTTCTATCTTTTAATAGTTATTCTGCAACAGTAGACATTGCTCAGGGTTTTACTTCCCCATCCATGAAAACAGTATCTGTCCCTCAGTTGAGGTCATCTAATTCATACTGATCAGGAGCTGTAGAGATTTTGTGAAGAGAGAGGATTTCAAATTTCCCTCTTCTTTTTATATCTGCAGCTGGCAGAGGCATTTTCCTCCTCCTCAGAAATCACTTCAGACTCTTTCACAGCTCTTTCGTAGACAGCTCTGAGCCGTTCGGTTCCTTCTGGTTTTAACTAATGACACCATTTGCATTGCCATGTGTGCATGTCTCAGGGTTGGTAGGAACATGGTTTCAAAGTGCTTGCTTTCTTTCTAATTACTTGCAGCAAAAACAACCCTTTGTAACTCTGAAAGAAAACAGGGCAGGGGAAAACTTTGCCTTCGTGCTCTTGATAATAACGGAACAGGACAGCTGTAGTCTTTATACAGTAAAGGGGAGATGTAGCTGTTGGATTTTTGAACAGAGATGCTTTAATGGACCATCTTTCTCAGAAGGTGCTGAGAAATTAAGTGAATTTAGACAAGGTGATCACAATTAAGGCACAATTATTCATTTTGCCTTAACTGACCTGGCAGAACTGCAGCACTTCCCAGGGATGGTAGTTAAGAATTTGTGAGGTTTAATCCATCTTCTGAAACATTATTTCTCATTTCCAGGTGCCAAGATTGTGGAACACATTGTTTGCCTTCTGTTTCTGCTGTAGACAAGTTCATAATGCTTTTTTGCTGGCTCAATTAATTACAAGTTTTAGGTGGCATTCTCGGCCAAATGCATTTCTGTTCCATAAAGCTAAAAATGAAAGATAAAATGAGATTCTTAGCAACTCTTCTACCTCTCTGCTCTGGGGACGAGACACAGGAGGGAATCGGCACACTTTCCTCCTGCCAGCAATGTGGTTTTTTCCCAGCTGTTGCTTCTTATTAATAATGGAGGAGGCAGTGTAAAGCCAGTGATACTATCTTTAACTGGGCAAAGATTTCTTTCATTGCCGATTTGGGATTATTTTAAGATTCCTACCTAGACTGAGACTTTCAGAAAGATAAAAAGGTTTTAGGTGATGCTGGGGATTTATCTGTTATTGCTGCAGCAGATCATGTCATTAGCTGAGCAGTTCCTAGGATGCTCTGAGTGAGGTTTTTCCATTTTTCTGGCAAAAACATACTCAGAGTAGTACTACCTTGACAGTTCCTAAATTTAAGCTGGGAAACTGGAAATGAAGGTGAATACAGTTCTTTTGGAATCCAAAGGGTGCATTTCCAGAGTGAGTGAAATGCAGCTCTGCTCCACAGTGGCTGAAGTGCAGTAGTCAGACAACACACTGCGAATGTTTTCCTCGTTTAGGAATGTGAGACACTGGTGATCAGGAGTGAATCAGTTACTGCTGTTACTCACTGTGATCTCTCCCACCCAAAAACTCATGAAGAAACCACAACTTCCACCCGACCGCATCTCCAAGCTCATTTGCTCCCAAAGAGAGATCCAAACCTTCCTCGTGTGTAGGTGAGCTCTCTGTAGTACTAAGGAACCCGCGGCAGCCTATCCCTCTTTCCCTATTCACATGGCTACTCCTTCTCCTTTTGTGCCAAATCACACTCAACGCGGCTCAATACCTTAACCATTTCCTGACTGCCTCTGTAGCACACCTCTACAGAATAAAAGGGAAAACTGAAGGTCAGAGCAAAAACCCAAGAAGCATCTTTGGAGGCCTCAGATATGCTCTGAGGACATTTTTTAAAACTGATTTCTGTTTAGTGTCTGTAGAAGTTCAGCCAATGCTTCAGGTAGGACACTCTTCTTTAGTTTTCACTCATCCTTACACATTCATGTTCATTTAAATTATTATTTTTTAAAAGTTACCCATTAGGATAAAGCCACTGAGGGAACCGGCATTATGGCATCATATCAGATGATTTTCCAGTAGAAATTAAGATCCCCAAATACTGAAAGATCGTGGGCTGTAACTCACTAAAAGGTATGCTGTGATAAGCTCCACTGATAGTTTTAGAACATTCAAGTATTCACAGTATGAGTGAGTCTCCATGAGTCTAGACATCACTTACGAGAGGTACCATTTCCTTTCACATCTGGTTCTGCAGGCCTTGTTTAAGTTGTGTGCATTGTGAAGTCACTGGGCTGACACAGACTGCTGTGGAGTAGGCAGCTCCTCTAGTGGGGTGTGCTGCATCTCCAGCTGAGGATGAAAGTTTCCAAGACTGCTGTATGACCACCTGGTAATCAAACTAAAATTGATGTGAGTTTGTTCACTCTTCTGCCCATCTCTTCCTGGTGGTCTTTTTCGCCTGTCTTCCGCCGCTTTTCCGAGAGGCAGTTTGCAGTTCACTGCAGAGATGTCACAGGTAGCTTTGACCGAGTCAGCTCAAAGATCAGAAGCAGCACAGATTTTACACTCTACTGTTTCATAGACATTCAGCCACTTGTTCTTCTACAGCTCATGCCACACAGTACCACAGTTACACTGCATCCAGTGCAATAGCTCCTTTAGCTGCGTTATGGAGATAAACTTTTAAAATAGCCTAATCCAAACCAAATGGGGGACAGCTCTAGAGCAAATAAGCTCTTGCCACTGGCCAGTGAATCATCCTAAAGGGCCATGTGTCTTAACTCCACCTGTGACTAGTGGCTCTGGCACAGTTCTCGGACATACCGAAGGCCATAACTGAGGCAGAATTTAAGCCATCCAGCTCTGGCCTTTGAAGAACCAGTATCCCTTCCTACTAATTCTTAGCGTGCAGAAGAAGTGGCTCATCTATGTTGGCAATTAATTTTCAAACCCAAGATCACCACATCATGCAAGCAGTTCTGTGTGTAGGCCTGGAAATTCTCTGCAAGATATCTGAGAGGTAAAGTGGAAGCTTGGAGACCTAACAATATAGCATAAAATAATCTGTCTCACAGTAGAGCACTTTGTATATTTCTATACATTTTCTCCCTGTTATTAGCATATCTAGATTGTGACTTCCTCAGTTTTTGTTCTCTTAGCAATCCCATAATGATTTCCTCATTTCAACAAGCTTAACTCTTTATAAAAGCAACTGCTTTGAAATTAAACATGATATTCTAACAATGATGGTGACTAGCTGCTGATCCTGTTCACTCTTAACCATTTCTTTTCTGCCTAGGATGCAAACAAACTTTTGGTCTTTGGAGAGCTATTACACACATATTAGAGTTCTTTGTATTTCATACAAATGTAAATAAAATTCCATTTATGATACATCAGTGTTCTGCCTCACTGCAAAACAGCCTGCAAGGCTAACTGCTGCTTAACGTAGGTCAATATAATGGCATCGAGGAGACCTGTGTAGCTTCCTTTAACAAACCATTAGGAAAGGCGGAAAGTATGGATCTGATATAATCCTTTCTAAAGATCAGATTCTGCTAAATGTTAACTGTCTATCATAGCCTCATACTCCACAAAAATTGCAGCTCATTTTCAAGGTCAGCTACTTGCAGAGTCAAAGGTACTATAATAGAAGAACAACAGAAAAGTCCAGTGTTAAAGAGAATTCCACTTTCATGAACTGTTTTTTTAATCATAAAACTTTCCTGATGTGTTGTGTTGATGTAAGCTTTGAAGCTGTTAAAATTTTCTGTCTCAGTGAGCCATTTAGAATAAAGTCCAATAATTAGATTCAAATTAGGAGATTGCCAGAGTAAATTGTCATTTTTAAAACTTAAAACTTTGTCACGTCCCCAAGTCCCATAATGATTTCAATAATAACATCGCCTTTCCCCCTTTTTAGGTCCTTCCAACAGCCCTTCATTCTGACCTACAGCCTGATACAGAACTTTACTCTATGCTCATCTAGTCCAACAGAGGCATTGCAACACTTCCTCTTTGTATTTATTCCACAGAATTGCATCTGTGGATACAACTTTTAAAAAGGGATAAGGCTATTAAAATTCAACAGGTAAGTTAGCACTCTTACCTCTGGTACCTCAGACAATTAGCAACTATGACTACAGAGCATCATGCTGCTGACATAGTGATAGAGGGTTTAAAAAATTTGATTGAAAGATCAAATAAGCAACTTGCAGCAGAATGAGAACCAGAATGCCAGAGTCGTGGTCCCAGCTTTCTCTTTCTCAGCACCCCTACACTCACTTTTCTCAACATCAGGTTCAAACTGAAATTTACCTTTACTAATAAAACATTAACTAAGGAATCTCCACGTTTCAGAATGCCATTGATTCTCTTTTCTTTTGGTTGCCTTTCTCATTTCTTTTTAATAAGCTTTCTCAAGTTTCCATAGTTCCTCCTTTTAAAATGAAGCACTACCCTAACAGCTTGATTTTGCTCTTTTTTTGTTTCTGCAGAGAGGTTAAAACCAGCTCTAGACTAAACTCTGTTTAAAGAATAATACTGTTTAGTCCTGACGGCAAACAGTTCAAGACTAATTCAAGAGCTCCTTGCTTACTTTGGGATCCTCCTTGTAGATATCCCCATAGAGCAGTCATTAACAGCAACCACAACCATGAGTGATGTCTGCACAGAAGTTACTGGGATCTTCTATTACTACTACATTAGCTGCTACCACAGCCATCTGACTTCTTTTGGCATGTCACCATTTTAACTCTGAATCAGCTGAGTCTCTTTCAGAATCACACTTGGAGTTTCAAACCATAAAATTCTATAGTATCGATTAACGTGCTTGTTTTCATTTACTTGATTTTAAACTATATTTAGCATCCTTTCCCTCCTCTTCCATAACCTCCTCTCATTTTTTATGAATCTTACTACCGGTGTTACATTCCTCCTACCTAGTTTCTAGCAAGCCTATTACACCACTTACTTTATTCAAAACTCAGTTTTCCAGTTTCCCATCTTATTTCTTAGACTTCTAGTATGTCTACATAAGCAGATACATACTGGCTGGTTTTCCATTTCTCTGTGATGTTGTTCAGTTATTGAAGGCTATTAACAATCACTCTATACACTCCCTAGGCTCCAGCATAAGTAATACGATACAAGCTTGTAAGAGAAGGCAGTTACAAGACATAAATGCATGATTCAGTTTATCAGAGGAAATCTGAATTCATTGTGTGTATACACACAGATCCTCAAAACATCACTTAGGCTCTTCATTCTCTTCAAGTGTATGTTGGAAGAGCAGATATTATTGCCAAGAAGTAGGACCGCATGCCCTGTAGAGGAATCTGTTACTGAAATTAGGAAGCAGGGAGTTGGCACATTATAAAATGTAGTCTTGCCAGTAGGATCTTAGTACCTGTCTCCGCATGAGTTCCTGTTCCTCAGGCAAAATGCTCAAGGCCTTCACACATCATAAACATTTCAAACTGATACTTCTGGCAAATTATACACGACCGTTTCAATGCAGAATAAGATTATCTGAATTGCGAATTAAGCCTCTGTTACTTCTCCTGTATGCTCAGAAACACTGAAGTATAGGGAAATGTACATGTGAAAAATTTACCTCCAATATGTCTAGAGGTTGGGCTATGGAGCGCGCAGGGTCTGACCCCATTTTGTAGTCATGTGGCAGCAGTTTCAGCCAAAAAATGCACACCAAGAAGATGTACACTGGTACTTGCATTACTGTACATGTGCTTGGTCAGTGCATAGAGGCTTCGGTAGCGACAGGGAGGAAACCTGCCGCATGCCATCCTGTGCACAGGAACACAACTACAGCCTTTGCCCCATCTCACACTTCCCTCCAACTCTGATATCTCCAAGTAAATGGTTTACATGTTAAAGGAGAGAGAATTTGCGCTGAAGTCTGTGGAGAGACAAATGAACATAAGAACGAGAAAAACAAAAAGCTGGATGGATTTATTTTCAGGTCTGTTATGCTTTACAGGCTGTTTTCCCAAGAGAGACCTCCCACTCATGTCTGAGAATATAGCTCCTGTAAACTCACTATGCTGGATTTTTCCACAAGGTGACATTTTATTGTTAGTTAGCTTTAGCTGCCTCTGGTATCACACAGCTACACAAAACACTACCTGCTGTACCCCCAAACTAAAGTTCAATGTAGCTTTTTTTAAATTCCTTTTTTCCAAACTAATGGATGATTTCATAATCATGACTTCATGAATCAGCCTTTGTCACTGCATATCATGCTTTTAATTTTTTCACTGTATTACTCCTATTACTTTGCCAATAAAACAGAAGAGAATATAGAATTCAAATAGGAAATCCCCAAATTTGTACTTTAAGGAGAAGCACATCCTATTTCTGGGCTGAGTATCTAGGCTACCCTCTAAAAATACTACTACTCAGAACTGAAGAGAAAGAGTTGAACAGGAGAGCATTAAAGGTTCAGAAATCAAGAGGAGAGACATAGAGGAGCCTTTATGACTTGGCAGCCTAAAATTATTTTCTTGGTTTTACAATACCCTTTATTTCTGAGAAAAGAGGTGAAATAATTCCTGCACAACACCTTGATGCAATGGCTACAAGATTTAGACTGTCAGAAGTACAGGAAAAAGAATCCAAGTCTTGCCACAACACAAACTCATAACAGTCAGGCAAAGAGAAATCTTTTTGAGGTTTGGTCAAAATCCATGACAGAATTACGTTATCAATAACAGACTGGGGCAGCCTGGGGATAAATATAGACTATATTTTCCCTCTTTGTTTTTCATGGAGTAAATAATATATTTAACAAGCTGCTTTCAAAAGATGCAGTGGAAAAAAGAAGAGAGGTTGATAAGCCAATACCTCGAGGTGTATAAGCAACATTTACAACAGCGACTAACCCCATGTCTTCTTGCTCAAAGCATGAAACAACATCTGACAAGTTCAAACCATATGTTCAAATGAGAGGTTCATCTCAGACAGTCTTAGCCTTAAATCCATTTACTCACTGCTCTTATTCATAGCTTAAGGAAAACTGTTAGAAGATATATCTGTGATTTACTACATAATGTAGCCTGAAGTACCTTTTCAAAGACAGTCAAGGGTTGAAGCCGGGTTTAGTGGTTTTTTTTTGTTGGTGTTTGGTTTTTTTTGTTTTGTTTTGTTTGGGGTTGTGGTTTGGGTTTTTTTGTTTGTTTTGGTTGGGTTGTTTTTTGTTTGGGGTTTTTTTGTGGTTTTGTTTTTTTAATATCACTGGCTACATGTATGCATTTCTCTCTGATTTACCAACCGGGACAGAAATTTGTACCATTTGCACAATTATGTTTACCTAAAAGAAAATTACTTCTAAAAAAAAGAGAAGGCAGAAATAAGCAGGAAGCCATTCAGATGGCAATGTTAGACATGCAGGCAGTAACAGAGTGGGTTGTAGTTTGTGCAGATGGAGCTGGGTTTGCAGAACTTGCATTAATATTGATAGTCCAGATACACTGTATTCAAAGCCTAAGGTAAGTCGGTCTAGTATTTTGTGAGAGAGACCAAAGAAAAGTCTTATTTCTTCTCTATTGATATGCATAAGTACAGAACAGATTGCATAAAATCAATTATAGACAGACCATAACCTAGCCTATTATCAGTTACCAAAGTGTTTCTCAAATAGAAAGCATTGCAGTGTTTATAAGAGCCCACTCCACTGAAGAATTCCTATATTTCTGTTTTAAGGAACTGGACACTATCCCTCATTTCAGAAAAACTGCAGTGTTACTCTGCTCAAAACACAGCAATGCTGGGACATGTGCCTCTGGGTAAATCAAGGCCAAGTTATTCCTCAGGGATATTGCCCACTGATCTCTCAAACCACACAATGTGTTTGCTTGCTGTCAAACTCTTTGTGCTGTTAGGTTTCGTACAGAACTGTGTAACAGTGACATTGTTTGCTGTAGAACCTTCTGGCCACCAAAACCAGTCTTATTCAACAGTCAGGGTCAGTCCTAGAAAAATGCCTGTAGCCACTCTTGCTGCAGAGAAAGGCAGACTAAATTAATGAATACAGACCACTTCCACGAGCAAAGACACAGCCTTGCTCTAGCAGGTAGAAGATAAGGGTTAAAGAATACTGAAGTTAAAGATCTGGTTTTCATCATGCAAAAAGAAACAAAAAAACCAAACTAAAATCTCACAGTTCATTCCATCCTCTTCCACCTGACAGATCTTCTCTAGGATTTGCCACAACAATGTTCTAAATAAGGGCAGAGAATTATTGCAATTTCCCTGCCTACATTTCCTAATTAATAGTGGATTCCAAATGCAAGTTTGAAAACCAGTTTCTGTTTAGAGGAAAAGCAGCATCTCCGTATTCACGAAAGAAGCTCACTCTGCTGCATGCCGCTGACAAGCCACTTACATACAAGCATTACGATTTTCTCTGTCTCTTCCTTTTTCAAGCTCCAATTTCCTCTTACAATCTAAGGCTGAATTGATTACTTTTCCCCCCATTTGAGTTTATAAACACACTGTAAACATGTGACACAAATCACTTAGGATGATTAAAGAGTTCCAACTGTGTCTCCAGATGGCATTTGCAGGATGCAATTTTGAACATCGTTTTGTTTTTTAAAATGTCTTATGTATTTTTGCTATAATTTCCTAAATGATATGTGAAAGAGGGAAGATTTTTCCTGCCTATTTTAGTTTATGCTGTTTTACAAAAGGACAAATTGGGATTTTTTTTTTTTCTTTCAATCTTTTCTGCTATCAGGACCATCACACAAACTTCAGAATCTTTCCTAGTACTTTCCAGCTATTTGTCTCTTATGTTATTTTCAAACGGTAAAAGAGCCTCACGATTATGCTGTCATTATCACCACTGGCTTAAAGAGTTTATCACTGTTATTCAAATGAGGACTGCCTCTGTTACCATTTCAGAGAAAACAAATTTTCCTGATTTGATGAACCCAAGAAACAAGTCCCAAACAGTGAATTGTAGACTCCAGCAGGAAACTAGACCTATTCTGACCCCAGCAGATAAGAAAACAGTCTTGAAGGAAAAGGGCATTCCAATAAGCAGACCATGATGTCCCAGACATTATATCTTGCTGTCTGACTGACCTCACCCACGTCATTGGAAAGACTGATGCTGACTTTAACAGCAATTAGCTATGGACAAAGACTGACACAAGCCAAAGTTGGAAGAAAAGCCATGGCAGTAGGATAGAGTATGATCACGGAAACCAACCAACCAACCAAAACAAATTAAAAAAACCCCATGATTCTAGTGATGAAAGTAAAGTGCTATCTAAAGATGCTTGAGTGTTATGTAGAATATGGTGTAGATGCTTCCTGATCCACACTGTTTCAAGTCTTGGCTTGAGTCTCTACCTGCAAGTATTTAGATCTAATTTCTAATGTCTCTAAATGTCCATATTCCATCTTTCAAGTATCTTGTGTTTATGTTGCATGGGGTAATAATGGCTTCTGCTATTTGTGATAAAGGAACGTAATGAGTTAATTTTTTTTCAGTTTATATGTAATTTATATTCAGCATCCCTGCTTTATTGCATGGAACAAGCTATCTATGACATTTTAGCAGCTCCCACTGGAGTTAGAAAGCATTAGGAGTCCAATTCTGAAATCTAATGGCCCCAGTGAGAGCCCAGAGCCCTTTGTTTGGCAGGGGGTCCCATTGATCCAGCCTGGTGATTGACTGAACAGTAAATGTCAGAAGGCTGGAAGACAAATTGGCATAGCACTTCACTAAATAATGTTCACGTGGCTGCAGAACAATTTGCAGTGGTGTAACAACTCTTGTTGCTTGTAGCCATCACAAATCTTCCTTCACCTGAAATGCCTACCATCTCTAGTGGTTCTGATTATTTCTTATCAAGAGACAGAGGTGTGGTCCAAAGCCTGTGTATAAATAGCACAGAATGTGGCAGAGCTATATGGCCCTTAGCGCTTGCCACTTCCGCTCATTCCAGGACTGCATGAGTTCAGGCCACTTGGAAGTGCAGTAGAGAGCCAGAACAATCATTAAGACACATGACAGCAGAGCATCAGAAAAGTCTGTGTGTTCCTGTGGCACACTCTTTATGGCTGGCTGATAACAGACAGAACAAGAACAACCCTTTGGGAATTCTCTCCCACACACTTGCAGAGGCAAAGGGGCTTGCCACCACAGAGCCCTATGATCATAACATTCTGCTTTTCTATTACTTCTGCCTCCCTGGCAGTATCTGCCTTTACATCACCCCAGTTTCCTTTCTTATTCTCCCCTCTCTCAACACAGTTTCTATCTGCTGTTATCCTACCAATTCTGCTTTCTTTGTTGTCCCTCCTATTAGTTTCTCGTTACTGTTGTTTCACTTCTATTCCTATTTTTGCATTCATCAGTTTCCCAGTCTCAGTTATTTTGCTTTTGCTCCATTTCATCATTTTTGCTTTCATTCCTGGCCTACTCACACAATTCTCTATATTCCTACACCATGTTCAGCACCATTCAGACAGGACATCTGCTGCTCCCTCTTGTAACTGGAACTTTGTTGTACAAAAGGTATGTAAAGATAACAAATAGAATAAGGAAACCAATCAGCCTTAATGACAGAGCTGCACCATGAAATACAACAGTTGTCTGCCAAGGATAACTAGAATATAAATAGCAATATCCTGCAGCATACACACGCACTATCCCACACTCAGCCTCCTCACCTCCCTAATTTTCTCACAGAATCAGGTTGGAAAAGACCTTCAAGATCATCAAGTCCAAGCCATTGCCAACATTATCTAATAAACTAAATTATGGCATTAAGCACCACATTCAGTCTTTTCTTAAATGCTTCCTGGGATTGTGTACAACCTCCCTGGGCAGCCCATTACCAATGGCCAGTTCTCCTGAGCCTGGAACACCTAGTCTATGCTAGTAGGAGTTTTCTTTTCTTATGTAAGTATACTTGCAAAGAGGACAGAGACCAAAGGCAAAGGCCAACTGAAAAATGAACTCCTTCAGACAGACAAACCACTTACATTAGGTACCAGTAATGGCAAAATAACATTTCCAACAAAGACAATTGAGGGCAGGAGTGGCTAAGCCTCCTTTGCAAAGGATAGCTAATAGTGCAGGAATTACTCAAGTCTCTTCTGGACTTCTTTAGGCTACAGAGATTAACATCCAGTTGCAGTGCAGCTATGAAGGTGGTTTTTTTCCTAACCTCCAACTGAGAGTCATTCCACATTTTCCATAATATCCTTAATTATGGTAATGATGGCTTCTCCAGGAAAATGATACCAAGCTTATATGATGAATTTGAGTGTAACAATTGCAGCCACAAAGCAATAACTCGCTGTTAATTAAGCAATTTTGTCGCTAAGTCACTTAAGGAACAAGTTAGACACTTCATTGTAATTGTTAGTGTACTGGCAGAGTAGAATAAATTAGGTTTGTTATAAAAACTCAGTAGAAGAGAGCTGTCAATACTCCCCGGTCAGCTAAGTCCTTCTTGCACAAAGGCATTATTGAGGCTCCTCCACCTCCTCCCCATCTCGTTTGTCAGAATGACTGCCAGCTACATTTTTGTAATCTATCTTGTGCAAAAGCTAGGCTGTTGGTTTAGCACTCAAATTTCAACAAAAAAGGCAAGTAGCCTGCTTTTTATCTGATCCTTGTCCTTTGACTTACCTCGCTCAAGACAGCCAATAATTAGAATTTCCATCAGAAGAGCTACATGAGTCATTTCACACAAGCAATCCACATCTTTCAAGGGCAGTCACCAGGCAGGGAGATGAAACAACAGAATTACCGCTGATACCTATTGAGAACAAGAGTAATATAACTGAGCATATGAATAATGTGACTGTAATAGAAATCTGACAACAGCACACAAAATAATATCAATGTACAATCCGAAGAAAACTAGCAATTGAATGACATTATTCTGAACTAGGATGAAATACCTTAAGAAACCCACAAGCATGTGAAAATTATAACTTGTTTATGGGTTATCACCTACTACAGGTAAAGATAATCACAGAATCATAGAATGGGAAGGTTGGAAGGGACCTCAAGGATCATCCAGTTCCAACCCCCTGCCATAGGCAGGGACACCTCCCACTAGCACAGGTCACTCAAGGCCTCATCCAACCTGGCCCTGAACATCTCCAGGAGGGGAGCATCCACAACCTCCCTGGGCAACCTGTGCCAGTGCCTCACCACCCTCACTGTAAAGAACTTACATTTACTTAGTGCAATTCCTTCAGCAAGTATAAAATCGCACAAAGAGGGAAGCAACACTGAAAGCTCTGCAAATACTTTTATCTACACACAGAGGCTAGCATAGTGTGGTTTGACTTTTTAACTGTATTTAAAAACTCAAACAGAGATAGCCAGGGGCAATTATGAGGCAGGAAGGCTGAAGCCTTACAACAGAAAAAAAGAGGACCATTAGGAGATCAGTGATAGAGTCCAATAATCTGGCCAAAGATGATCAGATAACTGGACAGGCCTACTGTGAAAGAGAGTGGAAATAAGTAGGTCATAAGTATTCTTTAGCAATAAGTTTGCTTCTTCCAGAATTACTACTAATCCCTGTGGCTGACTACAAACTTTAAAGCGATCTAGACATTCTCCTAGAAACCTGGAAACCTCATCAGTAGAACATTCAAGCTGGCATTCACATTCAACCCAATTTCCTATTTGCTTAGCTCTTTTCATATAATATGAAAATTTAAAACAAAAACAGATGGAGCAAATTTTTTTAAAAATCAAACAAAATAAAGCTCAAAACGAAGAAATAAATCCAAATGAAACAAACTCAAAACACAAGGAAACACAGAAAATACTGTTTTTATTTTGTTAGTTCCATTTTGACTTGCCCTGGTTATTCCTGAGGAGCTTCTAAATTATTCCTATTCCCATTCCGACTGCAGAAAAGCAACAATCTGGAAAGCACAATGTAGCATGTCACTGCTACCAGAGACTTCAGAAAAGATAGAGGTACACTGAGCACTTCCATCTTGACTGAAAGTGCTGATCTTTTAACTCCTACATTGACTCACACACAGTATTGTTTTCATGATGAATAAAAAGTTTTGGTTCGGTTTTGGTTTTTTTTAATATACTCTGGAAACCCTCTGGGTCTGAAGCAAAATATTAATGCAAAGAAACCCTTCCCTTGTATTGCTTTGGAAAGCACTATGGTGTCCAGTTAAAGAACACATAGTTAGCTATTAAGTATGCTACATTGGTAACACAATATGGACACACACATAACCAGTCTCTGCCTGGTTTTATCCAAGTGTAACAATTTATTTAAATGTGATTCTGAAGGATGGTCATCAGCATTTCCCTTAAGAGTGGAAGAATTTTGAACAGTGTTCCTAAATAATTTAAATGATTAATGATTCTGACAGTCATAATTTGGTCCCTGTCAAATGAAACAAAATAATATGACCAGAGAAGTTGGTGGAAAATACATTAATTAAAGCAAAGCCATAATCATGCTAAAACCAAATGTGAGAAACACATAAAGTGTGTAATATAGAGTATGTAAAAGACAAGATTTCTATCTCCATTGTTCCTTACAGCTATAGCAGTGATCAAAAGACAGAAAATAACACTTCCTTTTCTTTTTCTATCTGCCTTGATGCCTTCCTATTCCTCTCTTTCCCCAAGATTTTAAATTTTAACTACTTAGAGTAAACTTTTAAATTATTTTTTGCATGCTCTTGTAAAGTTATCATCATGCATGGACTACTGATGCAGGTCAGGGCAGGACATGCCATCCTACCTGAGAGCACAGGAACTGAGAAAGCGAATTAGATGTTTTCATGCTTTATGCAGCTATTTCTCTCAGTGCTTGTATCACTTCTACAGGAGATGCTCAGATGGCTCCTCCCTCAGTCTCTGTATGAACTGGTCACAGTCTGCAGTTCTTTGGCAGACCACCCCAAGTCAGCCCTTCTCTACTGCAATAAATACATGCAGACTTGGCAGGTTCCTGCAACTTTTGAAGAGATGTCAAATAATCCTGACAGCTTGGCTGCTAAGCTTTTAATTAGAGATAAACCCAGTATTATGTCGCAGAGCAAGAGAGGATCTGGCTGCCTTGTTGCTTTCAAACAGAAACAGGATTAACTAACTCCTTGAGAAATGGTTACTCTGCTGGTATACAAACAGTTAAGTAGGTGCCCACGGCTTTAATATAATATGCAGTGAATATTTATTTTCTTCCAGCACTGCCTTCATGGAGTCTGGACCACCCAAATGCATAATGTCTTCAGAACTCCAGGAAGACAAATACCTCTGCTTTTATCCTTCTCCCAGTCTCAAGCTCTAATTGATTCTTACACACCGATGTTTGGTTTCTTTCACAGGTATATGGCCATTATTGATCCCTTGAAACCCAGGCTATCTGCAATGGCTACCAAGGTGGTCATCGGAAGCATCTGGATTTTGGCTTTCCTGTTGGCCTTTCCTCAGTGCCTATACTCAATAACCAAGGTGATGCCTGGGAGAACTCTTTGCTATGTAGCGTGGCCAGGTGGTCCAAAGCAGCATTTTACGTAAGCTTTTGTTCTTTTAAACTTGTGCATTGTGGTGTTCACACACCCACAGACAGAGATGGTCAGAAATGGCTACAGAATGTGCAATTGAAAGCAAGTTTCCTTTTCACCTTAACCAGAAAGACAAGTGTTTCCAGTATCTCCTTTTCCTGACCAGCTTTTTACCTCTGGTCCCTTCATCAGAAGGTTGGATTTTCCCCTTTATTCTGTTACACTGTTACTTTTATCAGATCAGTTCAAATTAGAGAACTGTAAAACCTGTAACTGGTGACAGTTTCTGGAAGTGTAAAATAGTAGTCAATTAAACTGAATGTATCCTATTTAACCCGCTGCCACAATTAGGAGTAAGTGGTTATCTAGCCACAAAAACATTATTTGCGCTTTCATGTCTTCATTGACATTTAAGGTGAATAGTGTGTCCAAGGCTAAAAGCCTAGTTAACCATCCAGCAGCAAATCTGACATTCTGCTCTTCCAGGCAGGTGAGAGAGGCCCTGCTTATGTATAATTTTTATCACTTTAGAAGCCATGTGTAGATATTTTTCTTTAGGGCAGGAAGGTCATTCTGCGGGATGGTTGGGGGGTCTTCACTGATCATTCACCAGGACTTTATCTGAAGATGTCATGTAACCAATGGTTAACAGGAGACAAAAGAAGTTATCTTCCTTCTCCTCAGTGCTTACATCAGCAGCCATGCCTACATCACACATGGCCAACAGATCTGGCTTATGAAGTACTTTGGGTAACACAAGACTTTTATCTGGGGCTTTCCATCTGAATACTTGATTTTTCCTTTCTTATTTATGGTCCAGACTAACGCTCAAAATCACTATCTTGCTCTTAAGATAGTTGGCTGTGTAGTAATTAAAGAATCCCAGAAAAGCATTCATAGAGTTATAGAATGGTTAGGGTTGGAAAGGACTGTAAAGATCCTCTGGTTCTGAAGTCCCCCTGCCATGGGGAGGGACACCTTCCACTAGCCCAGGTTGCTCAAGGCCTGATCCAACCTGCCAGGAAAGAGGCATCCATGACCTCCCTGGGCAACCTGTTCCACTGTATCAGCACACTCACTGTAAAGAACTTCTTGCTAATTGACTCAGTTGTGGGAGGCAGGAATTAT
>VWYK01106718.1:18757-36081 GCA_013399775.1 Semnornis frantzii | reverse complement strand
AGCCAGAGCTAGACTGCCTGGGAGGCAACTGTCATATCTCATGTTCATGTTCTTGCTTTTATCCATCTCAGCAAGCCTGAGTGCAGCAGACATCACCACTGTTTCCTTTTCACAGCCTATAATTTTTGCTTCTATTAAAGTATTCCAGTTAGCTCAAACCAGCACATCTCCCTTGCTCTGTTTATCCTTTTCTGGACAAAATGTCCATCTGCCAATTTATACTGGGCATGAAGACTCAGCCAGCCACCAGCCCCATTCCCAGCACGGGCTGCCACAGGGGTCAGCACACCCGTGGAGAGATGCCTTTTGCTGTTCCCCCTTCAAGCCTGCAGGGCAGGGGAAAGCAGTTTTCACACCACCTTCTGCTCCCCGTTCAAACCCGTGGAGGCAGGGGAGAAGAAAGGAATTGGGAGCACTCTGGAACACGCTGGAATGAGTGCAGAGTTTCTGGCTGAACTGCCTGCTGCCCGAGAGCTGCGCCTCGGGCTGGTGTCCGAGCCGGCGGCTGCGCTGCCAGGGTGTGGCTGTGTCCCCGCAGGAAGCGTGAGGAGCGGCAGCGCAAGGTGCAGGCGTCGCGGGAGCGAGCGCTGCAGCTGGAGCAGGAGCGGAAGCGGCGCATCGAGCAGAGGATTGCGCACTTCGAGGAGAAGACCGAGAAGGTAGGGCCCCACCTGCCGGCGCTCCGGGAGCAGGAGCTGCAGAATGTCTGCTGGAGGAGAAGCCCAACAGGAGCCAGCAGTGAGCACTTGCAGCCCAGAGAGCAGCCAGAGCCTGGGCTGCAGCAGGGCCAGGGAGGGGATTCTGCCCCTCTGCTCTGCTCTGCTGAGACCACACCTGGAGTGCTGCATCCAGCTCTGGAGCCCCTGGGACAAGAGGGATGTGGAGATGCTGGAGAGTGTCCAGAGCAGGGCCAGGAGGATGCTCAGAGGGCTGGAGCTGCTCTGCTGTGAGCACAGACTGAAAGAGTTGGGGCTGTGCAGGCTGGAGAAGGCTCCCAGCTGACCTTCTTGTGGCCTTCCAGGATCTGAAGGGGGCTACAAAAAAGCTGGGGAGGAACTTTTTAGGCTCTCAGGACTGGGGGGGAGAATGGAGCAAAGCTGGAGGTGAGGAGATTCAGCCTGGGGGTGAGGAGGAAGTTCTTGAGCATGAGAGTGGTGAGAGCCTGGCAGGGGTTGCCCAGGGAGGTGGTTGAGGCTCCATCCCTGGAGGTGTTTAAGGCCAGGCTGGATGAGGCTGTGGGCAGCCTGCTCTAGGGTAGGGTGTCCCTGCCCATGGCAAGGGGTTGGTATTGGATGATCCTTGTGGTCCCTTCCAGCCCTGCCTGATTCTATGATTCTATGTCAGGGGCAGGAAGGGACCTCAAAAGCTCACCCAGTCCAATACTGCAGTGCAGCATCACCCAGAGCAGCTCACACTGGAATGCATCCAGGCAGGTCTTGAATATCTCCAGAGAGGGAGATTCCACAGCCCCCCTGGGCAGCCTGTTCCATGGTTCTGTCACTCTCACAGTGGAAAAAAATCCCTCCTTGTGTTTCCATGAAACTTCCTATGCCTCAGCTTCCACTCACTGCTCCTTGTCCTGGCACTGGGCATCACCCAGCAGAGCCTGGCCCCATGCTCTGGGCACTCACCCTTTACATACTTATAAATATGAATGAGGTCACTCCTCAGGCTCCAGTCCTGGGTGGCTCATGGCCCCAGACTGGGGGACACTTCTCCAGCCTCCAAGCCCCAACTCCCTCAGTCTCTCCTCATAAGAGAGATGTTCCAGTCCCTTAATTATCTTTGCAGCTCTGAGCTGGACTCCCTCAAGCAGTTCTATCTCCTCCTTGAACTGAGGGGCTCAGAACTGGACACAGTATTCCAGATGCAGCCTCACCAGAGCAGAGGGGCAGGAGAACCTCTACTAACCACAGCCCAGAATGGCATTGGTCCTCCTGGCCACAAGAGCACACTGCAGGCTCATGCTGCACTAAGCATCTGAGGTAGAGGATGTCACAGGAGGATGCTTTCCAGAGAGAGAGAGAGAGGGGCTGAGGCTGCTGAAACCTTAGAGGATGTTTGAATGAAGAACTCTCCAGAAGCCTGGTGACTGCCTTCCTCTTGCTTACAGCCAACAGTGCATGAAAACCAATCTTTTCCAGGATTGTGCCTCTAAATGGGCTTTATTAAGGCTCTGTTAGTCAGCTGGGAGGAGAGCTGCAGGTAGACAAAAGCAGCTAATGGCCCTGAGGCTTTGTCTCCTTGTTCTCCCATCGGGCTGGTGGATGAGGAGGTGAAAATAACCAGGTCTCCTCCAGAGCCTGCCTGTGTCTGAGGCTTTCAGGCCACTTGCAGATGTGACCAGAAGGGTCATTTGTCTGCTTCAATCATCTCCATCTGCTTTTCTTGTCTCATGGCTCTGAGAATGTGTTCTGACAGGTTCTGTGGGGTTAGATGTATAAATATCAGGGTGAGATCAGATTTTCCTGTGGAGTTGTAACAGGAGGTCTGTTCCCTAAAACACCTGTGTGAGATGAAGCCCAGGCCTTGCTGGCTGCACAAAAGGGAGAGTGGGAGCTCTCTCTGGGCCCTGCTGCTGGGGCAGTCCACAGTCTTCAGCTGCCTGCCTGTGTTTAGGTGCGGGAGGAGAGGTTGGCAGAGGAGAAGATCAAGAAAGCAGCAGCTGCCAGGAAAATGGAGGAAGCAGAGGCACGGCGCAGGCAGGAAGAGGAGGCCAGAAGACAAAGAGCACTGCTGCAGGTCTGTGCTGGGCCCAGCCCTGTCCTGCACATCAGTGGGAGGCCTTCAGTCTGCCAGGGTCTTTGTGAGCAGGGGGTGCAGTGGGAGCTCCAACAGAGGGAAAATCAGTGTGACTTTGTTCCCAGAGCTCTCTGTAGTGTTCTGCTCCCTCTGCAGTGTGCTGTATGCTCTTGGTGGTGGCTTTCACCCATGTTTCTTCCAAGTTCTGGGCATATTCTTACAAATACCTAAATCTATATACCAGCAAGTACTTAAAAATCTCCCAGTTAAACCTCTGAGATCTGGAGCATGGTGGACATTAGGTCTTGTAGAGCAGTGTGTGGGCAGGGCAAGGCCAGCACTGAAACAGCTGGAGAGCTCCCGGGGGGAGCAGTGGGGACCCCAGCCCCAGATGGTTTCCCAGCTGTGCAGTGTTGGCTGCTAGAGACACTTGAGATGTTCCTGTGCAGCCTGAGGTGAGTAACTGCCTTGCTGCTCTGACCAGGAGGAGGAGGAACAACGTCGGCACAAGGAGCTGATGCAGAAGAGGAAGGAAGAAGAACAGGAACGTGCCAGGAAGTTACTGGAGCAAAGACAGGCAGAACAGGAGAGGGAGAAGCAGCTGGCTGCACAGAGGGAGCTGGAGAGGAAGAGGGAACAGGAGAGGATCCAAGCAGAAAAGTAAGGCAATGCCTATTAATGTGTTTGGTGCTGTCCTGGGGCTTTGAAGAGAAGCAGTGAAGGGCTACTTTGTGCTGTTGGCACAGCTCTGAAAATGGCTTGGAGCTGCCAAGAAGAAATTCTGGGCTCAGTAATGTGGGAATTGTGGTGAGGAGTGTCCTGGAAGGCTGGGAGGAGGAGGGCCTTGCAGTAGACATGGTGGGGGGGATATCCCTGTGTAGTTTTGTGGGTAACAGCCTGTTGCTGTGGTTCTCAGGCTCCGTGAGCAGCAGCAGAAGGAAGCATTGGCTGCTGAAAAGCAGCTCCAGAGAGAGGAGCAGAAAGAGGTAAGTGCTCTGTATGGGTAGAACCGTGTGTGTCTGCAGCAGCTGTTGCTGTTTGAGTCAGCTGAGCTGATGGAGATACCTCCTGTCAGAGCTGGCAGCCTCCTGGTGTGCTGGAGAAACCTGTAGGAGACAGGAAGCATTCCTAGGGTGAAGTTCTGGCCTGGCTGGTTACTGCACAATGGAATGACTCAGCCTCCAGAAATACTGATTACATTAAAAAAGATCAGCAGCCTGAACTCTTCCAGCTGCAGAGGGCCAGCTGGTTTCTGCTGTTTAGACCCTGGAGAGAAAGGCAGTAGCAGGTTTATCAAAACCTGAAGTCACAGAATGACCAGAGGAGGGCAGCCAACATGGAATGGGCAGGTCAGTCTGTGTCACTTGGGGGGGCAATGTTCAGACCATTGTCCTGTGTTTGCTGGCTGCACTCTTCAGAGGCTCCCTGGTACCACAGCAACAAAAACTTGCAGCAGAGGTTTAGAAAGAATCTGTGAGTTAACAGCCAGCTTAGCTCAACAGATCAGTTCCTTTGTGCTGTTGGCCTGCAGCAGGAGCAGCAGAGGCTAGCTGAGGTGGAGAGGCAGGAACAGGAGCAGAAGCAGCTGCCAGAAGAACAAAAGGATAAAGACAGAGCCCAGACAGAGCACCCAGAAAACCCTGAGGTAATTCTGCTCCCTCTGGCCTGTCTCTAGGGCATGGCATCAGATAGCACTTGTGCTGGAGTGCTGGGATCAGCTGTTTGGAAGGGGCAGTGCTTCTCTGCTGCTCATACCCCTTTCAGTACTGGAGTGATTCTATAAACATTCCTCCTGGTTGTCTGAGATTGTCTCCTGGTGGCTTTGAGCATCTCAAGGACTTTGGGGGAGTGAAAGGAAGCAGTGAGTGCTTGCCAGGGTAAGGCAGTGGCTGTTCAAGTCAACTTTGCCTCCTTTATAAACAGTCTGAAGCCTGCAGGCAGGAGAGCTCCTGAGAAACTATTTCAGCTCAAGGCTGGGAACAGCTGTGGGGTGACAGCAGAGGCTGTAGGACAGTTTTGCCCTGGGGGGGGGCCTCAAGGCAGATTCTCAAGCTCTGACAGCACTGCACACTGAAAACAAGCCTGTGGATCTTATTCTCCTTGCAAAGCTCTGTCCTGATCGATCTGTAAATGCAGACCCAGGCAAAGGTGAGCTGCCAAAGCTGAGGGCCACAAAGCTGGGAAGGCAGCTTCTGGGGAGGAAAAAACTTTCCAGCTCTCCAGAGATCTGCTTGTGGTTGGTGGCATTGGCAATTTTGCATATTTTTTTGTTTTCCCCTCACTTGTGTTCTCAGCTGTGCTGCTCCCCTGAGAGCTGCAGCTCAGCCTGCCCTGGGGCTGTGGTGTGGCTGGTCCCTAGGTGGTGATGTTGTTAATCAAGCCCAGACTTTTGGTTTCAGTGCTTTTAAAGCACACTGCTCAGCTCTGTGGATCTAACAACTCTGTGTGAGCTCTGCCTGAGCTGGGTGGAGCTGCTGTCTGTACACCTGCTGCTGGCTCATTCCTGTCTCATGCAGCCAGTTAAGTATCCTAATTAAAGGCAGTGCAAAGCCAAACCTTCTGCTTTAAGACCTGGGTCACGTTTGTGGGTTAGAACTTCAGAGCTGCTGTGCTCCAGGAAGGTGAAGCTGTTGCAGGGGACAGGTGCATCTGCTGCCTCCTGAGGAACCTCTGTCTTCCAGAACTCAGGTGCCTGCAACTCATACCAGATGACTCCCCATGCCCGTAGGGACCCCAAGCCTGTCACAGTCGACCCAGACAACTATGGGCTGGATCTGAACAGCGATGACTCCACTGACGATGAGAGCCAGCCCCGCAAGCCCATCCCTGCCTGGGCCTGTGGTAAGTGCTGGCAGCTTGTGACCAGCAGCAGGTCAGGAGCAGCTGCTGTGAGATCTGGCCCAGTTTCACTTGCACATGGTAGTTCAGAGCCCTCGCCTCCAGCTGGGTCAAGGGCTCCTCTGCCACCCAGGGATCTCCTTGCGGCAGTGTTGGAGGACAAATGCTCTTCAGCTGCCTTAACAGAGCTGCTGGTGCTGTTGTGAAAGGCATTGCCATGGACCAGGGCTCTGGCCTGAGCCTGCCTGACACTGATGGGGCTTCAAAGAGAAAAGCAGTGCCAGATGTGTTGGGCTGGGCAACAGACCAGGTGTTGTTCTGGTCCTTGGTTCCCTTATTTCATGTTCCAGATGTCCCAGAGGAGAAGTGAGGAAATGAATGGGGTCTGCAGGGGTAAGAGCTGAGAAGCCTGACCTCTTGCAGACTCACTCTAGATCCTGTAGAGGGCTCAGCACAGGCAATGTTCTCCCTCCAGGGGGATCTTTGGTGACTCTTCAGGGTTAAACTCCAAACACTGCAGGCCTTGGGGTCTCGGTGTGGTTAGAGGGGAGCAGGGACAGGCTGCACACCCTACACAGCAATGCCATTAAACTAATGAGAACTGACCTCTGGCCTGCAGGGTATCAGCTCACCCAAGCAGTGACCAGACAGTACCATGCCCCCCACAACGTGGATGAGATCTTTGGGGTGACCCTCAGCCCCAAGCTGGAGGACATCTTCTACAAAAGCAAACCTCGCTACTACAACCGCACCAGCTCTGCCATCTGGAGCTCCCCACCCTGTAGCTTCAAATCTGCTCTGCCTCCAGCCCACAGCCTGAAGAAGCACTGAGGTGAGAAGGACCTCTGCCTATGTGAGAAAAGATTTCCTGTCTTGTTTCTGTTAGCTCCAGGTATTAGTGTCTGAAGAAATGTCAGTTTTGTTCTCAGAAAAGAAGGTCCTGTCAGGTGAAACAGATGTGCTGTAGGTCATCTGATTTTAAAGTACCAAAAAAAAAAAACCCCAACCAAACCCACCAACCCATAATAAAGATTCTGTAATAATTTTGAGAACTAAGAGTGCTGAAAGTGAGAAATCATCTCCCTGGGGCTACCAAAAAATGGAATCTCCTTTGGTGCTGCTTTTTGTGCCATTGCCCTCAGACAGGGATGTTCTGTCTGGGAGGAGCTTTCACTGCTGCTGCAGGGGGAATGTTGGTTCTTTGGTCACCATGTAGGATTTGCTGAACTTTTTATTTCTGGGAATGCAAAGAGGGATCGTTTGGCACCGTGAGAGACCCCCAGGATCCTTTGCTAGGGAGTATCTGAGCTGAGTTTGTCTTGAACTTGCCCTGCAGCGCTGGGACCGCTTGGGGTTACTTGAGAGAATGCTCAGGATTGTTGCCACCAGATGGAGCAAGAACTTCGCCCACAGCCTAGAACCGGAGTACTGCTGCTGCCAGCCACCCCTCGGAATCCCAAGAAACTGCAGCCTCAAAGAATGATGTTTTCAATCCTGCTTTCCAGCCTTTCTCTGATTGTTGATTCCTGCTTGCCCTGGCAGTCTTCCTCAGCAGACAGGTGTCCTGGGGCCAGCATAGAGCAGTGTCTCCTGATGATCTTGGCCATCAGGAATCTGTAATGCTTCAGTGTTGGGGAGGGAAGTCTGCTGCGTTGTCTCTTATAGACTGATGCAGTGTCCCTGGAGCCCCAGAAAAGCTCTGGAGCCAAGTGAGGTTGTTTCCAGGTGGTGAACTTGAGAACTCAGCTAAAGTTAAGCCTCAGACTCAGAACTGCTTTGGGAAAGAACCACTAAAGGTGCAGATGGTTCTGGATGAACACAAGGGCAGGCTGGGCCTGGCTTTGGCTTGGTGGGCAAACATTCTCCAGTCTCTTGCCTGTCCAGACAACACAAGGGCAGGTGCCCCTTGTTTCCACAGGTACCAGTGGCAGGGAATCAGCAGTAACTTGCCAACAGCTTTGCTTCCAGGCTTTTTCCACAGAGCAGAAGCAGGAAGGATTCCTGGAAGTGAAAAATCAATGCCCTGGAGGTGTCTAGGAGGATTTTTTGCCATAGGCTCAGTCCTGAGGAGGGAGAGCTGCAAAAAGCAGGACCTGGCCCAGCTACCAGCCACAAAGCTTCCCACCTGCAGCCCAGCCAAGCAGGGAGGAAAATACCAGAGAGAAGCTGCAAAAGTTGCTGTGCATGAGCAAATTCCTGCCCTGAGGTGTTGTGGGAGAAGCCTCAGTTACTCCTGTCAGTGTTTGGATCAGAAATGAGAATGAAGCAGTTCAGATTTTTATCTGTGTGCTTTGCACATTACCCAGCTCAGGGCCATGACCCAAAACTCATTCACCAACTCCTCTTGCAGCAGCTCTGTGAAGTCTTCTCTGTGGTGTTTCATGTGGAAGATGAAGGAACTGCCTTGGCTGCACCCAGCCACAGTCCTTCACCCTGTGCTCAGTGTCCACCTCAGGTGGGCAGAGCCAACCCCAAGCTCTTCAGGCCAGCTCTGGCTCATCTCTGGCCTCTGTGGGGGTGACAGGAGGAGGGTTGTGGGAGCACAGCAGTGCTGCAGGGAAGGGACAGGGTGGAGGAGCTGGCAGGTGGAGATGGTTTATGGGTCCTAGGATCCCTGCACCTGCATCCTCACTAACCCAGGACTTGGGAGAAGCTGAAAGGCTCCAGGATGTCAGAGCAGCAGCAGGTGCTGCTGGTGATTTACAGCCCTGCCAGGTCTTTCTCCATCAACCAGCAGGCAGCAGAACCTGCATGTCCCAAACAGGACATTCCCTAGGGAATGTGGTGCTGGCCTGGAGTGGCACTGGCAGTGAGGGGGTGACATGGCTGTGGTGCCCCTCAGGGCAGGCTTTGCTGCTCAGAGGACAGGCTGCTGCTGAAGCAGATGCTAAGTGCCATCATTTTCAGCTTCTCCTTTTCTCATGTCCCTGCTTTGCCACCTCTAGTGATGCCCAGGGAGTGAGGGCAGTGCTCTCTGAGCTGGCACAGCAGGGACACTCCAAAGCCCACGGGGGTCTTGCCACCCAAATTTGGCCACAGATTTTAGCTTTGGCTTATTTGAGGATTAGCCTGAAAATGTTAATGCAAATGGGTGCCAGGGCCTTGGCTGCTGGCAGTGGTGCCAGAGAAAAGCAAATCCCTGAAAGGCACTAAGGAGCTTAGGCTGAAAATCCCCTGCAGCAGTCAAGGATCCATATTCCCAAATGCTTCCTCCCTCCAGGGCCATCCCAGGAGGACACTGGCAGCTTATTTTCACCTGAACATGTATTTTAGGGGCAGTTCCTTCTTTTGGGGCTCAGGGGCAGCAGGACAGCTGAGTGGTTTGGTGGTTTTTGCAGGCCCCTGCTCCAAGAGCCCTCAGCTCCCCAGCTCTTGGCACGCACACACCTGCCACAGGAATGATTCACCAGATCACAACCTGGTTGAGGCAGGAGAGCATCTCCAGAGGTCCACTGGCCTTGACCCTCCCTGCCCAAGTAGGGCAACCCAGAGCCACCTGCCCAGGACTACAGGCAGGCAGCTTTGTTCATCTCCAAGAACAGAGGCTCCAGAAGCTCCCTGGGCAGCCTGTGCCCAGCATAAGAACATCTTCCAAGACAAAGAGCTGTGCAAGGCTGGGCCTGGTGCCACCATCCCACAGCACCAATGTGTCTCTGCAGCAGGAACTGGGACACTTAGTGCTTTGTCCCCAGCAGGAGGCCAATGCCAGGACGCACAGGTGTGAGGCTGCCAGGCCTTGGCAAGCTGCTGGTCACTGACTCGAGGCAGAGCTGGAATGACAAAGGAATCATCCACATCTTGTTCCTGGGAATAGGACCACGAAGAGGCCACCTCTTTTCAAGAGCTCCACGTCCCCTCCCCGTGGGCTCAGCTCCAGGGATGGCACAATCAGAGCAAATGCCTGCCAGGACAGCTGGTGGTAACACATCCCAGAGCTTTTCCAGTGGAAGTCCTTCAGCTTGGAGCCTGCACCCTGACCAGCCAGAGGGCTCAGCAGCCACTGCAGCAGCCCAGCCCCAGGTATGGGCTGGATGTGGGCATCACATCTCCAGCCCTGCTTCCACACCTCGGTGCCCTCTGCCACCTGCTGCCTGTGGCATTGTGGGAATTGTGCAAATATAATGGGCCTGATCCAGTCCCTCCCACCATGGATCTCTTGGGAAAGCACCACAGGACACAAAAGGCAGGACATGGACACCATCACTCCCTAGCTAGAGTGGATCTCCTGTTGCTGGTGGCTGAGTCCAGCTCCTCCATGCCCTGGAGCAGGGCCTCTTCTGCACAGCTGGCTGGAAGCTGCAGGGGTGCCCATGGCCAGCAGATGAACCCCCACCAGCTGCTTGCTCCTGCCAGTCCTGATCTCCAGCAGGAATGTTTGTTCCTCTGTCCAGCTCCCAGGTGTGAGCTCATAGTGACCTGACAGAGAGAAGTGACTGTCCCAAAGCCCTCTGGGTGGGCTGAGACTGACAAAAAGGCTGGATTCTCCTGGCTGCACAGGTTTGTTCTAAGTGCCAACACCCACAGTGCTTAATGTCCCCAGGGTTCCATCTGCCCCAGTTTAAGGACTCCAAGCACTGCCCAGTGCTTTGTTTGGCATCCACTGAGGTTTTCAGTCCCTGACTCATGCTCTGTGACCCTCTCAAGGTGCTTGTTGCTGCCATCAGCCCAAGGTGGGTGACAGCCTGGGGACTGTTCACTGTATGAGCCTGTGTCATGTTGGCTATCTCTGAGGCCACTTCAGCCAAGCCTGGAGCTGGGAATGCTTTCCCAGTGCTCAGAGGCTGCTTCTCCACACCTGGGGCATCCCCTATGCTCCAGCACTGCTCCCATCCCCACCTCACCCCCTTGTAGTGCCACTGGTAAGCAGGGCACTGGGCTTCCTGGGTCACCCTCCTCAGCCCTACCCCACTCAGCCCCAGTGGGAAATACAAAGCACAGCTCATACAGATTTTATTTATTGTCCCCTACTGTGCCAGGCACAAGGGGATGTCACCAGGGTGGGGGGATGATACAGTTTGTCACAGGGGCAGCACGGTGTCAGGGGTGTGGAGGGACAAGGTGGGGGTGAGGGTGACAACGTGGGCTCACTCTGCATGCACGTGAGGGTCCCTGCACATCACTGTGTGTGAGGATGTGGGATGTACTTGTGTGGGAGAGGACACGTGTGGGGACACACAGGCCACAGGTCTGTCCCCAGACACTGAACAGGATCTAAACCACTTCCCCCCTGCCCACCCCTTGGCTGTGCCCCATGCGGCCTGGTGTCCCCAATGCTGCCTGTCCCTGGGCCCTGCAGGCCCTACCCACGCTCGCAGATGAGCTCCACCACGCTGTGCTCCATGGGGACGGGGTCGAGGCAGCGGTGCGTGGCGCTGGCAGCCACCTCGTCCAGCAGCCCCTGCACCACGCGCTCGTCGGAGGCGAAGCGCCAGAGGTAGAGCTGCAGGTAGTGCCCATCCACCTGCACCTGCTGCAGCCCGAAGCGGCCCAGCGTCCGCAGCCGCACGCACTCCAGCAGCGTCTTCAGGCTGATCTTGATGATCCCTGTCAGCACCGACACCTGGGGACAGCAGGGAGGTGTGGCACGGGGGGGTGCCCTGAGTCATGTCTGCATGCGGTTCGTGGGGATGATTGGCACAGCCCTCTCCAGCCTTTCAGCTCTTGGGATGGGGCACCAGTCCCTAGGGATCCCCCTGAGCCTTGGCACTTGGGATGTGGGGACACTGGGCAGATGTGGCACAGGGGAATCGGGGCTCCTGTGACCTGGAGGCCTAAAGTCCCATCAGTGTGGTTATGTGGGTGACATGAGGGACACTCTTGTTCTGGCTGCTCCTCCCAAGCATGGACACATGGCAGAGGGGGATGGGATGTGCTTGGCCTGGCTGTCAGAATCATAGGGAGGCCCCAAGTCAAGTCAGGGACACAGGGACACCCCCACTCTGGTCACCAGCTGCAGGGATCCCACCAAGTCCTGACATGTAGGACAGGGGAGCCTCAGGGAACAGTGGGAACGCCCTTGTCCTGGTCATCAGCTCCCTAGGGACATATGACAGCCAGGAAGGTGGGCAGTACAAGGAGCCTGGGGACATGGGGATGGCCTCACCTTGTTGAACTCAACGGGGCTGAAGATGTCAATGCGTTCGGAGAAGAGCTTCTGGATGTTGCTGAGCAGGTGAGTGTCCATGGGGGCACTGGGGATGGCGACAGCAGAACAGTCAGGGACAGGTAAGAATCTGAGAAAAGCAGGGTATGTGGGGACAGGGACACGGGGGACTGTGGGACAGAGGATGCAGAGATTGTCAGGAGATAGTGGGACCATCTGGGGACACAGAGAAGGGAACATGAGGATGGGCAGTGGATTTGGGGACAGCAGAGAACGTGGGGATGGACAAGACACCAAGAGATAAGACACGTGGGGACTCTTGTGAGGGTCACTGGGCCAACCAGGGGGGATTTAATGGTGGGCATCATGAGGGATACTGGGACAGTTTGGGGGACATGAGGACAGACAATGGCTGTTGAGATGTTGGGAAGGCCCTTGGGACAGTTTGGGGATGTGAAGAGGGTCACGGTAAAGATGTAGCAGATACCTCAGGGATGAGACAGGGAGCACAAGGGTGACAGGACAGCCCTGGGGGTGACCAGGGCAGGCCCAGGGGTGGCAGGGCTGACCTGGGTGTGTAGCTGGGCGCGTAGCGGCTGGGCGCCCGCGAGCTGCTGTAGACTGAGAAGGCGCGGCGGCTGGAGTCGCTGCTCTGTGCCCGCCGCACGCCCTCCTCGAAGAGCTGCCCCACCTGTGGCATGGCCTCCTCTCAGTGCTGGCAAGCCACAGCGTGCCAAAGCACCCACCAGGACGCCCCCCCAATGCCACCCAGAGGCCCTCAAATCCTCTGCAACCCTCCCCTACCCTGCTGGGAACACTCTGAAGATCCTCAAGGACCTTGGGCATCTCTTCTTGACCCTTTGGGGACTTCAGTCCCTCCACCCAGGACCCTGTGGGACTCCCAACTCTCCCTGGACGCCTCTGGGACATCTAGGACTTCCCAGGCACACCCTTGGGCTTCCTCAAAGATCTTCTGGGGACCTCAGGGCCTCTCCAGAGATCCTCTGGGATCTCACTGGGGAGACTTCATCATCCCCTCCCACAGTCCCCTCTGGGCTCCTGGCGTTGCCCCAACCTGGAGGTCAATGGCAGTGATGTCCTCCACCACGCGCTTCATGACGGCACGGACGTTGCGGGGCTCGACGGTGCCCAGCCAGTCGCGTGTCTCCACACTCTTCCTCAGCATCTGGGCCACCGCTGCCCCCTGCACCTGCACGTAGTGGTCCAGCAGCCGCTGCGCCGCCGCCCGCGCCTCCGCGCACAGCGCTGGGCCTGGGGTCACCGCGGGGTCCGTGTCCTGGGCATGCAAGGGACACAGGGACATGGGGGCCTGTCCCCCTACACCTCTGCCATCTGATGTCCTGGGCCCACATGGGATGGTGTCCAGGCCGCCCCACGTGTGGCAGCATCACTGCCATCCTCATAGCCTTGGGGCATCTGGGGAGGACTTGGGAGATGTGTTGAGGTGCCCTTGAGGACACTGGGGAGACACTGGCACAGTTAAGGACCCTTCTGCCACCCTCAGGGTAACATCATCAATGGATGTCACCCTGAGGGGTGACAGCATAGCACAGGGGACATTTTGGGGTCCCTCAGAAACATGTGATGGCACACAACGAGTGAAAGAAGATACACACACACACATACCCCATCACCCCCTCCAACCAGGGCCTGGGGGGACAAGGGGCCACAGAAGATCCTGGGGCCATCTGAGGTCCTACATGGCTACTCAGGACCCCCTTGGGACCCATTTAGGGGCAATCAGACTGTGGTGGGTCTGCTCAGAGATGTCTGAGGGACACAGAGGGAAGATCTCCATGTTTCCACACACACCAGGCTACCCACCCACTGTGTCTCAGATGGATGCTGGGACACAGTAGGCTGCAGAAGTGGACACCTTGGGGACATTCAGGGTCCTCTTAGGGCCATTTTGTGGCTGACTGGGGCAGTTTTGGGGGCTCACCTGTGGAGGAAACTGCTCATCAGTGAGAGTGAGGATGTAGCTGATGGTGGTTGCCTCATAGTCAAGGCAGAGGCGGGAGAGGAGCAGCAGCAGGGCCGGGGGTGCTGCAGGAGCCCCCCGCTCCGTGGGGCCATCAGCAAAGCCCCGGGCGGTGCGGCAGAGCCAGTGCACAAAGGCCACCACCAGCCCCTCGCGCACTGCCTCCACGCAGAACTCCCCCTGCCACCAAACACAGGGGTCACACCCCAGAGCTGACACCCCGGGGACCAAACCCCAGGAGCTGCCCTGTGTAACCTCCAAACCCCATCAGCAATTCCCACTACCCTGGGCAACCCCCAGACGGTTCACGACCCTCCCAAACTGCCCTGTCCAACCACTATATGGTTCAAGATCCCCTCTAAACTGCCCTCTGCAACCTCCAGATGGCTCACAACCCCCTGGAACTGCCCTGTGTAATCTCCAGATGGCCCATGACATCTCCAATCCCCAATCTCCCAACTCCAGACCACTCCAGAGACCCCTCAAATGCCTCCAGACTGCCCCATTCCACCCCACAACTCACCCTGAAGTAGGGCAGGCTGGCAAAGGCAACGTCTCTGGCAGTGAAGAGCTGCACATAGGCCAGGACAGCCTTGAGCTGTCCAAGGACGGAGGAGGAGAGTGTGGCAAGCAGGTCGGGCAGGCCGGGCCCCTCCTTGCCTGGGGGCCGTGGGGCAGCCAAGGCCTGGCGCACATCACCCAGGCAGCCCAGGAAGAAGGTCTGCAGCGCCCGCAGGTAGCGATCCACCCGCTCCCGCGCCGCCCGTGCCACTAGCGCGGCGCCAGCCTCGGCCCCGGCGGCGGGGAGCAGCTCGAGCAGGGCACGCAGGCGGCGGTGGAAGCGGTCGAGGGCACGCACCAGCAGCGAGGTGTCGCCCAGGCCCCGCTCCAGGGCCAGCCGCCGCTCCAGCAGCTCGAAGTAGCGGGTGGTGAGGGTGGCAGCGAAGGCTTCCAGGCGGCCCTCGCCGGTGCCTGTGCGCCCCTCAAAGAGGCTGCGGTAGGAAGCTGCCAGCAAGCAGAGGTTGCCCACGAAGGCTGAGCTGCCACGGTCGACGAAGTCGAGGATGTCTGAGGCGGGGGGCGGGGTGGCGGCGGCGCCTGGGGGGTCAGATGGGGGCAGCTCAGCCTCCAGTGCTGCCAGTTCAGCCTCCAGGCGGGCACCGGCATGGCTCAGGAACTCCTGGCACAGCTCCTCAGGTGGCTCTTCCAGCTGCAGCAGCATCTCCACACACTCGGTGAGCTCCTTGGGGTCCAAGGTCTCATCCCTGGAGGGTAGGCAAACGAGGGGGGGTCACTTGTGGGAGGGAAGTGCTGGGTTAAGAGTGGCACAGGAAGGAAACCAAGAATAAGCAGTGACAGCCCTCCACAGGCTTCAGTCAAGAGCAATTACTGAAAAGAAAGAGCCAGCACGTTCCAAAGTCCCCTCAGGATCACCAGGATGTCCCAGAGTTACCCCTTTACCACAAACACACCAGAATCCCCCTCAAAACATAGCCTTGAAAACCTACAATCACAATCATACCCCTTACTCTATGAGTGCTCTGAGCTGTTTCCTGGGGGCTGTTATCATTAGGCTCTGGATTTAACACCCCCCCACTCCCCGAAGAGCTGTCTCCTGACTTCCAGAGTTAACACATCACAGCCATTGCCCCTGCCCCAACAATGCCTGTTTACTGGATTGGCTGGCATCAGCTTCCAGGGTGAACCCTCCCTGCCAAAGTTTGTTTCCCAGGACTGCCATCAGTAAGCTCCAAGTTGAACACCCTCCAGACCCTCATTCCCCAGAGCTGCCATCAGTGGGCTCCAGGCTGAGCATCCTCCAAGCCCCCATTTCCCAGAGCTGCCATCAGTAGGCTCCAGGGTGAGCATCCTCCAAGCCCCCGTTTCCCAGAGCTGCCATCAGTAGGCTCCAGGGTGAGCATCCTCCAAGCCCCCATTTCCCAGGGCTGCCATCAGGGGGCTCCAGGGGGAACCCACCGGAGGCGTGCGCGGAGGCGCTGGGCCAGGTCGGCCATGATGGCATGGCTCTCATCCTCGATGGCGCGGAAGGAGGGCAGGTGCCGGTAGTGTCGCAGCACGGCTCGGGCGCGGGCGTGGCAGCGCAGGGCTCGTGCAGGCTCTCCTCCTGGTGCTGCCCAGCGCCGCAGCCGCCCTGGCACCTCCACCAGGGACTGCAGCTTCCGCAGCAGCGCCTGTACCCCTGAGGGGCAAGGAAAGGATGGGAATGATGAGTGTGGGTAGCGCCAGGATCTGCCCCTCTGGGGTCCCCTCACCCCCCAGCTCAGCCCCTCCACAACACATTATCTGCCCCAGGTCTCTCTAGATCTGCCTGTGCTGGGGACTCTGCAACCTTCAGCCCTCCAGATCTGCTCCTCAGTGCTCCTCTCCATTATCTATCCTCCAATGCCCCCAACTTCTGCCCCATAACTCCCAGATCTGTGCCCTGGGTCCCCCCAACCCCTTTCAATCTATCCCTGCCTACAAGATCTGCTACCCAGTGTCTCCTCAGATCTTCCCAAGGTTTCTCCCAACCCCAACATCTGCCCCACACCCCTCAGATCTGCCCCTGGGGTCCCGTTCTCCCTGTACCCGCCAACTGGGCTCCACGGCGGTGCCGGTCCTGCAGCGCGGCGCTGACACGGGCGCTGGAGGTGCTGATGGCAGCCATGTTGGCAGCCAGGTCATCCATCTCTGCCTCCATGCGCCGGAAGTCAACCTTCATCTTTCGGATGGTGTCTGGGGAAAGGGAACCAGGGACCTGGGTCCATTGGCTGCCCGAGACCCTCCAGTTTGCCCCACACCCTGTGCCCTCCCGGGCACTCACCAGTGGCAGAAATGAACTTGTTGTAGTTCTCATAGAGCAGGGTCTGCATGTCGCTGTCGAGGGCCCGGATCTCTCGCCCCAGTGCGGCCTCGCGGGCCAGCAGCTGCCCCAGGGGACACTCGCTGCGCACCTGCAGGGGGGCAATGCTTTCACAACTGCCCCTCAAACCCACTGCCCCTCCTGGTGGAGTCTCACTTCTTGAGTTCAGCCCTTGGAGTCTACATCTGCCTCCTGAGCTGCCCCCTGAACCCCTCATAGTGCCTTCAGGGCCCTAACTACTGCCTCCTGAGACCTAGAAATGTCCTCCAAGAGCCTCCTTCTGCTCTCCAAGGTCCTCCTGGGATCCTCAATTGCCTCCCTGGTGCTCCAACTGCCACCTCATGGGGTGTTAATTGCCCTTGGGTCCTCTCAACTGCTCCAGAGGGCCCCAACACTGTCCCCACAGAGAAACATGCAATGTCCTAAAGATTCCCTGCGGATGAGCATCCATAGCGTCCCCGTGGAGTCTCTTTTTGGGGTCCCTCAAGGGCTTGAGGGGTGGTCTGAAGCTCCATGGGACACCCTTAGGGAGCCCTTCCGGGGGTTGGCAGAGGCGGTTTAAAGGGTCCCACGGGGATTCCGCTGCGGCCTTTGAGGTTCCCTGCCATGGGTGGGGGTGCCCGCGGGAGGGGTCTCCGCCACGACCCGGGGGCGGCGGGTGGCGTCGGGTCGGGTCACTGTAGGGTCAAAGGTCACCTTAGTGAGGAACACTTCGGGATCGAAGTGGGGCCCGTTGATGTCGGTGGGGTCCGAGGTCGCCTCTGCCGCCTCCGCCG
>VWYK01106718.1:879-10890 GCA_013399775.1 Semnornis frantzii | reverse complement strand
AGCCGGGGCGGCTGAGAGGAAGGTACCGGCGCTTCCCTCCCAGCCCACGGCCGCCCCTCTGTCCTTACCCGGGTCGCCCGCAGCCGCCAGGCCGTGACTCCCACCCCGCTGTTGGGGCAATCGGGGCCGGACGGGCGGCGCCCGGAGCCCCCCCGAGTGTCCCTGGGGGGGCTGGGGTCGGATCCATCATCAGCCCCGCGGCCCCGGCCCGCGGCGGCCGCCTCCGAGGGACTGCAGGTACTGCCAGCGTCTTGCTTGGCGTTTCTGGGCCTGAAAAAGGGATTGAAGGGGCTTTGAAAAGGGCAAAAGCTGGTCGGGGCAGGAGGTAACAATGTGAGGAGGGAGCTGGGGTAGGAGAAGGTGGCGGGGGCCGGACATGCGGGAGGCTGCCGTCGGCTTTTGCCTTTGCCCCCAGGTATGCAGAGCAGAGGGCGTGTGCCCAGCCCCTCCGTGATGGGGGTGCCCAGAGCTTGCCCCGGCCAGCCGACCCACACGTCTGGCAGGTTTCTGACTTCCAAAATGCAGCGTTTTGCCCACCCAAACCTGTCTCGGGCTGTGTTTGGGCAGGCAGGATGGATGAGCTGCGCTCCGCTGTGATCCCCCAAACCCTGGGCTTCTTGGCACAGCGTCCTGGTGTCTGTGCTGGGTCCCACTGCAGGACACAGTCGCTGCGCAGGGTCTGACAGATGTGCGAGCTCATATACACGCTCCGGTGCGCCTCGTTCCCCGCCATCAGGAGCTTCTTTCCATTTGCACGGCTCTAGGAGCTGTTAAACTCGTCCTTGTGCCTAAAATAACTCATTGTCCACGTCTCCACACGCATCTGCTCCTTTCCATGGTGGTCATGAGGTACATCATCTGGCCAGGGCGCAGGGCTGGCAGCCTGGAGGGCAGCCATGGGCCTGTGTGCGGCTGGGTGCATGGGCAGCGACTGCCCTAAGTGGCTGCAGGTTCAGCTTGCCTGGGCACCGAGCTGCCGCCGCAGCAAAGCCCTCAGCAGCAGTTCTCATCACCTCACAAGGTAGCTCCGCCTCCTGCCAGGAGGATGCTTCCGTCTTCGTCTGGCTTTCCTCTCCATCCCTTTTTACTCCCCAGGAATGTTGCTGGGTATTTCCCCCCCTCCCTTCTGTGCAGTAACAGAAATCAGGCCAGCCAGGGGAGGAGGAGGCAGAGCTATTTCAGGGAGCTGCTCTTATCTGCTCTCTGTTAATCCCTGGCTGGTTGGGGGGGGAAGGTTTTCCCTGAGTGCTTTTCTGGGAGGGCACATATTAAACATTGAAAAGCAAAGAGAGGAAGAAGAGGATTAGAGGAGAGAGAGGAAGCTGGCTGCTGGTTTTACTCGGGTTGTCCATCTGCTCAGCTGTTACGGATGCAGCAGCGTGAGCAGTCTCACTTGGGCTTTATTTGTGTTTTGTTTTCCCTCCCTTTCCCCACCCATCTCCCTCTCAGACATCTGTGTGTCGAAGTCCCTTTGCATCAGTGATACCCAGGAGCCCTGGAAGCCTCTCGTTCCCCTTCCTCCTGCTGTAGCTGAGCTGCTGAGATAATGGAGCTCAGGACTGTGGTGGCCACGTTGGAAAGCGGGGAGCAAGACACAGTTCTCAAGGTCCTTCAGGTCTACAACCAGGAGGTGAGTGAGCATTGAACCTCTGTCAGCCCCATCAGCTGGGGGTGGGAGCCTGCTGGGGGATTTCTGTGCCGCCCAGCTGACCCCAGCCCATCTCCTCTGAGCACATCTGTGGTGTGTTGCTGCCATCAAAGCCTTACAGCCTGCTGCATCTCTTGCTTGCAGAGGATTTATTGCTTGATGTTTTGCTAGGAAGCAGCTAGGCAGCCTCTCTGTGCCTTGGTCCTTTTAATTCTGTAATTAAAGCACATTGAGGGGATTCTTTGTTATTTTTATTATCCATCTCCCAAGTAAAACCTGACAGGGAAATAAACAGCAGTGTGGAGACCGAGTAGGAGGAGCTCTAATATTAAGACAAGGTTTGGAGGCAGTGCAAACGTGGCCTGGGGGAGAGCTGCAGGTGAAATGGTTGTGATTTGCAAGTAAAAAAATTATCTGAGTGGGAGAGGGATGGGCTGCTGGAATTTGATCCTGGTGCCTTATCTGGAAGCTGGTAGTGAAAAGTAGTTAATGAGAATTAAAAAAAAAAAAAAAGAAGGTTGGGAAACCTAGGGATATGTTGCTAGCCTGTGGAGGGTAAATCCCTTTGGAAATAGATTGGTTGTCAGGGAAATTTTCTTCAGAGGGTTTCCAGCAGGGTAGGGCTGGCCCTGCAGCTCTCTTGTGACTCACTCTGCACCACTCATGAGGAGGTAGGATGGCAGCAGGGAAAACCTGTGAGTATTTTGCACGAGTGCACATGAGGGAGAGAGAAACTCCTTCCAGCAGCCGAGTTTGAACCGGGGCAGGCATTAGCTGAGAGAGAGCAGGTGCTGCTAGGGACAGCCTGCAGGACTGGCATTGCCTGCAGCAGGTGTAATGGACAGGCACTGGGGGGGGGAGGCAGTGTGGGAGTGTGATCAGCCTGAGGCACCCAACGACATTCTCTGCCCAGTTCTCCTGTCTGGGTCGTTCCTCGCTGCAGTGCCTGCAGGAAGCTCGTCAGGATGTCAGTGGCTTTGCCACCTCGTGCGGAAGAATTGGAGCATTATGAAACTGCAGATCAGCTCAGAACTTCCCTCATTGTTTCCTGTCACACAAGTTGCTGGCTCTGGATCCTTTTTCTGGGGACGTGTTCCATGCACAGGCAGTTTCTGACTGCCAGGAATAAACTGTAGCAAAACCACAGGCATGGCAAAAATGACCGGGAGTGAGATTCCAGGAGCCTGTCGTGGGGAAGGAGCAAGTGATGTGCCTGGCTGCAGAGCATGTCAGGTCCAGGATTGAGCAGCCTGTGACTCCCAACGTGGTGTGACAGCCTGTGCATGGACCAGCTCATGGTGCTGGAGTTCAGAACAACCCAGTGCTGCAGGGTGCAGCTATCCTCAGGGCTCTCAGGTGGCATTATGTCCATCATGGCTTCCTCCAAGCTAAAAGGACCAGAGCTGTCCTGGGGATCTTGATGTCTGTCACACAGCTGATTTGCAAACTCTCTCTTCTGATTCGAGGCAGACAGGAATTGGCAGTGAAGCTGCAGGAGGCTGTGTCATAAAACTAACAAGTTGGGGGACAACTGTGATATCCCAGAGCTTGGGGCAATCAGTCTTGAGTGTCACTGGGTGGGGAAACCAGGTAGAGTTTGACAAGGGGGCAACCTCTGAGGCCATAAAATCTGTGAGAGACAACCTGCTGTTCTACAGGTCAGCTGTTCAGGTCTATAGATGAGATGTCCATGAGCTGTGGTCACTCAGGAGAAACCCAAAGCATAAGAATGGTTGATTGTGGTAGGTTTAATTGCCATTATTGAACAGCCCTGTGTGGGCCTGGTGTAGCTCAGTGAAAGGTGACAGCACTGAGGAGGTGATGGCAGAATTATGATACAGGTGGGTCTGCATCTCTATGGATCTGCTCTATCTATACAAACATAAGCAGTGCTTTATCAGTTTTAAGCATTTGCACTCTCCAAGCTTGGTCCAAATGCTACCTGGGTGTAAAGGAGGGATTGTGTCATTCACTGGGAAGTGCTGCTTGTTCACCTGAGAGCTCCTGAGCTGGCCACTGGAAGCAAGATGTAGCCAGAAAAGAGACTGACCACCCAAGAAGAGCTGGAATAATGAAAGACACCAAAATGTCTCTCATCACCAGAGAGCAGAAATCTTCATTGGCAATGGGAAGTGATGGAGGTGCAGAGATCAGGTCTCTGGTGTTTAAATGGGACTGGAATAACCTCCAGGATCTGCTCCCAAGTCGCCAGGACTTTGTTTTGGCCGGGAAAAGGAACAGCAAATGCCAAGGGAGAAGTGGGTAGGCACAGCTTGGTGGTGTCACTGAGCAGAGAAATTACTGGTTATTATGGGATATTTGCATTGTGGTGAGCAGCCACAGTGCTGCTGTAGGGTTTAAAAATAAGCTCATTGGCAGATGGGCACAGCTCTGGCCTGTGGCATTCAGCTCCCACGTGGAGGGCAATGGAGGTTTTGCAAGGGTGAAAGGGAAACAGGAGCCTGTGGAAGAGTGGGGAGCTTAGTGCAAGGAAGCATGGTCAGAGCTGGGGGCATGGTCCTGCTCTCCTTTCCATGTCAGATGGCTTTCACCTGGGCTGTGCAGCCCACACTTGGAGTTGCTTGGGTAGGAGCAGTGTTGGGAGGGCAGGACTGCAGTGAAAGCCTCAGTGCAGGGAAGTTTTCCTTTGTTCCTGTTTCTCAGGAGCTTGTGCTGCTTGTTACAACCCCCACAGATACCATGGACCTTTCTAAGCACTCCTGGGCCTGCTGATTCCCTGCCTCTCTGCTAGTGGGACTGTTCTGGGGAAGACATTCTTGCAGGATGCTTTTAGACCAGCTGCCTGTCCAGCTGGATGGTCCTCCTCTGGCTGGGGAAACAGCTCTGGAGATTTTTAACCCATTGCTTGTTTTTGTTTTGCCCCCACAGAAGGCTCAGTGCTTCACCTTTGATGATGAGGAGCGGGAAGAGAGGAAGGTAGGCACCCTCTTTGCTTGCTTCCCCTTGCTGGATGTTTGACTCTGCTGCTTCCCCATGCTTATGGTGCTGGCAGCTCCTGCCAGGGAAGAGACAAGTGGCTTTCCTTTAACTGGGTTAGAGAGTGCTATGCTTAGAGCTTCTGGCTCCTGCTTCCCATCACTAGTTGATGTTTTAGGACAAAGATCAGCATCCTCCCAGCATTAGTAAGCCCCTTGGGAATGAGAATTTGATGATCTCTGTGTGCAGCATCAGTCTGCCTGGCAGAGCCCAGGGCAGCCTGTGAGCTTCTGGAGGGTGGGTTTGGTGCCAGCCAGCTGCAGGATTTGCCTGAGGCTGTGTATGATCAGATCCCTTAAGCTGCTGTAAGCTGGGAGGGAACCCTCCTGCCTGCTCACTTCTGTTCCTCTGCGCCAGGGCAGCCCCAGGCATGGCTGCTGGGCTCATCTGCCTGAAGAACAACTCTTTTACCAGGGTTATTTTCCACCTGGGTTGGTTTTGTGGTCCAGGTCATTGGTTGATGGTGCCAATGCCTGTGTTAGCACAGCAAGCATGGACCAGACAGGCAGAGTGGAGAATGTGACCTCTCCACACAGTGCTTGCGTGAGGCTCTCCAGGTGCAGCCTGACTGCAGGGCCTGGTCTGACAAGGTCCCAGCCCTTTGCCTGGTGCTGGCTGAGCCTCAGGTGTTCCACTGCTGGGATGTGTGTCATGAGTGTCACCACCTGGTTCTGGGGCTCAGTTCTTCTGAAGGTCTGGCCCTAGGCACACACTCTGAGGTCTCCAACCCGAGTCAGCCACAGCCTTTGGTTACTCCTGGTTGTACCTTGAACTCCCCCATCTGTCTCCTCATGTGGAAGGAGAAGGACCATGTTTGGACTGAGCTGTGCCTGGTTGTGTGGAGCATCACCCTTGGGTCCTGTTGCTTGCTGCCATCTATGATGCCAGTACCCATGAGGGTCAGGCTTCCAGCTCTTATGAATTGGTGTTAGTGGAGCTCTGCCAGTCTGTCCCTGCTGAGGATCTGGGCTAGTATGTCTCCAGACAGCACTGAGCTTTTGGGAGGTTCTACTTAATTGAATCTCCTGAGGTCTTTTCACCTCCTTTCCTAGGACATCATGTGCTCTTCTCACCTCACTTAGGGCCTTTTACCCTCCCTGGGGGGACTTTTCTGATGCATCGCTCAAATTTTCAGTCTTTCTGGAGCACCCAAGGCCTCCCTACTGCTAAGGCTCTGGGTGGGAGCAGAGCTACTCTGGACTTGGTTGTTGTTCCTCAGTGGAGCCATAAGGGATGTTTTTGCCCTGCCTTTTATTTGCTGTCAGGTAAACAGTGTTGGCCTGCACCCTCCTAACCATGGGTAAAGCTAAACCAGGCCATGGCAGCAGCTGCCTGTTGATGCTCTCCCTTAGACCTGTTCTCTCTCCCTGCTGATGTTGGTTTTGTGCTGGGTGTCCTTGTTTGAACTGATTTGGGACCAGCAGTTTGCTGGAGCAGAGCTGTGAGCAGACTCATCTCCAGAGGATGCCCTGGGGCAGAGCCCTCAGGGCCTGTGGGCAGTGCATGAGGCATTGCTTGTTTCCAACTGCACAGAAAATGGCCCAGCTGCTGATCAAGTTCCTGGAGAGAGAGCTGCAGCCATCCTGCCAGGTCACCTGCTTGGAAAGCATCCGCATCCTGTCCCGGGACAAGCACTGCCTCGACCCTTTCACCACCAAGGAGGGCCTGAAGACCCTCTCCAGGCACGCTGGCATCGATTACTCAGAGGAGCTCATCCGGGAGGTGCCAGACTTGGACGTCATCCTGGAGTCCCTCAAGTGTCTCTGCAACATCGTCTTCAGCAGCCCGCGGGCGCAGGAGCTGACGGCGGAGGCGCGGCTGGTGGTGGGGCTGGCGCGGCGCATCAAGCTCTACAACGAGAGGAGCCTGCCGCACCAGGTCAAGTTCTTCGACCTGCGCCTGCTCTTCCTGCTGACCGCGCTCAGGGTGGACATCCGCCAGCAGCTGGCGCAGGAGCTCCGCGGCGTCAGCCTGATGACGGACACCCTGGAGCTGACCCTCGGGGTGAAGTGGATGGACCCCTACGAAGTTGCCACCGGGGAGGGACTTCTCCCGCCGCTGCCTCGGCAGGAGACGGAGCGAGCCATGGAGATCCTGAAAGTGCTCTTCAACATCACCTTCGACTCCAGCAAGAGGGAGGTGGATGAGGTAAGCTCCTTGGGCATCCCCCCACCCTGAAAGTGCTCTTCAACGTCACCTTCGACTCCAGCAAGAGGGAGGGGGATGAGGTAAGCTCCTTGGGCATCCCCCCACCCTGAAAGTGCTCTTCAACGTCACCTTCGACTCCAGCAAGAGGGAGGGGGATGAGGTAAGCTCCTTGGGCATCCCCCCACCCTGAAAGTGCTCTTCAACGTCACCTTCGACTCCAGCAAGAGGGCGGTGGATGAGGTAAGCTCCTTGGGCATCCCCCCACCCTGAAAGTGCTCTGCAGTGTCACTTTTGACTCTAACAAGAGGGAGGTGGATGAGGTAAGCTCTTTGGGTGTCCCACCATCCTGCACTTGTCCAGGCTGATTTTTGATGCAGGTTTTCTCCTCCACTTATGTTTGCCCATGTTGCTGACCCTTATGCAGCCCTGGGTACCTGTAGGGGAAGGCAGAGATTCATGTGTGGAACCTGCCATCAGCCAAGGTGTGATCAAGCCTTGAGACTTCAAGCATTGCCATTTTCAAAGTGGGTGTTTTTCCTTCTCAGTGCCACAGTTATCTTGTGCAAGTGGCAGAGCAGAGCCCCCAGATAACCCACTTGTGAGTGTGGCCTGCTACTCCTTCACCAGGGAAGGTGAGATGGAGAATGTCTCTGGCCTCAGGCCTGTTTTGGGGCCTTTTCCAGCCCCTGACTTGGTGATTGTAAAGTGAGGTTAAAGGCCCTGGGCAGCAGGAAGCCTCTGTGTGGACCTCAGCAGGAGAATCGAGAGGCTGCTCGAATTGAAACACTGTGCTGTGGGTGTTGGTGCTGCTGGGGGGGAGCAGGCTGTGGACTGGAGGATCTCCTTTGCTGACCAAGGTCTCCATGTTCTGTTTTGGGGCCAGGAAGATGCTGCTTTGTACAGACACTTGGGTGCCCTCCTGCGCCACTGCCTCATGATCTCTGCTGACGGAGAGGACCGGACAGAGGAGTTCCACAGGTCTGTGAGAGCTGGGCCATGATTTCCACCACAAACTGCTGTCCCCAAGTCAGATCATGCTGGACCTATCCCCCACTTAGCAACCATCAGACAAGGTTGCTGCCAGCTAGCAGACGACCTTCAGTTTGGCCTGCAGGTTGCTGGAACAAACAGTCCTGCCACACTGTGGGCCAAGCCACAGCCTTCTGGGCAGCAGGAGAAGTTTTCTCCAAGTCTGCCTGACCCCAAGGGCCATATTCAACATCAGGCCTCCTCAGCAGGACTACCCACTCCAGTGGGCAGCTTGCCAGAGCAGATGTTTGGTACTTTCATTAGAGAGTCCATGGAGTGGCCTTAGTTAACTGTCTATCCCTTGGGCCATGATGGGAAATTGTCCACGTCCTATTGTTGGGCATTACTGGTCCAGGAGTGTCAGCTTTAAGCAGGTGACATGATCCTGTCCCAAAGAAACCTGTAGTCAAAGGAATCCTGAGCAATGCATTGCATGAACTGCCAAGGTGAGAAAGGAATGATGCAGCATGGAACCTCAGTGGAAGATATTTAACTAACAATTCTGCTCCATGGTTTCTCCTTTGTCACTGGGACATCTTTGGGCTGCTACCACATAGTTCAGCCAGACAAAAAGCAGCTCAGTTGATTCCCTGCTGGTGATGTGAGGAGCTTGGAATGCAGTCCAAGACCACTTGAGTCTCAGGGTCTTCACCTTCCTGGAAATTAGTAACAAACCTTCATTTCTGGACAGCTGAAGAACTTCAGGTGAGAGATCCATAGCTGTGTTCACTTTTCTGTCCTCAGTCACACTGTGAACCTTCTGGGCAACCTGCCCCTGAAATGTCTGGATGTCCTCCTGACCCCCAAAGTCCGCCCAGGCTCCTTGGAGTACATGGGGGTCAACATGGATGCAGTCAGCATCCTGCTGGACTTCCTGGAGCGACGGCTGGACAGGGTGAGTCGTGAGCCTGCTGTGGGGCTCTGTCACTGCTCCTTCTCACAAGTTCTCTGCAGGGCGCTCCTCCTTCAGCCTTGACAAGCCCAGTGCCAGCACCACTGGGGCACCAGCAAGGCTTAGTTAGTCTGGAGAAGTACCTTTAGAGAAGGGGGTTTCAGCAGGGGCAAAACTGTTCTGCTTGGTGGGACTACATCTGTCCTCTGGGAAGGTGCCTGTCACTGCTTTATGGGCTGCAGGCACAGAGACTGGTTGAACAGTAGATGATCAGCTGGGTGATGGAAGTAGTCATTCACTCAACTCAGTAGTGACCCTGTGGGAAGCTTGTGGAAGCTGATTTTGCAGGATTTCCAAGCTGGCTTATGGTTTTGGGTCTCTAGAGAGCTGTTCCAAAGTGCCTTCAGCATTACACCTCTCTGCTCTGGATGCTCTCTCTGAGTAGTTCTTGCACTGCTGCCCCACAAGGCAGGGCTCAGAACACAACGAGGTTTGAGGAGTGGTGAAGTAGTGAAGTCCTGTAGCAAGGCTGGAGATCTTCAGCATCCATCTCTCTGCCTGATGTTCTTGTGGACATGACTAACCTGGTGTTTGTGTTGTGGCCACATCTGCAGGGACACAAGCTGAAGGAGAGCTTGACCCCTGTGCTGAACCTGCTGACGGAGAGCGCCCGAGTCCACCGCCAGACCAGGAAGTTCCTGAAGGCAAAGGTAGGCTGTGCTGGGCTGAGAGCTCTGTGATGCTGCTCTGAGGGCACAGGAGAGCAGCAAACCACCAGACCAGGGCCCTCCTCCCAGCAGACCTCCTCTGTCCCTCCACCAGTGTGATGGTTTGGGAGTTACCTGTCCCCCCCCTTCCAAATGAATTCACCCAGGCTAGACTCAGCTGGCTGGAAGTTAAGGAATGAAGCTCTATTTACAGCTTAGTACAGTTTACAAGCAGATACATACATAATATACACACTTATTTACAGTTCTGTATGTAAGTTAAAAGTAATACAGAAACACAAAATCCCTCCCAGAAATCAGAGCCGGACTGCCAGGAGGCTCCCAACCCAAACCTCCTCTTTCCCACCCCTCAGAAATACCCAGATCAATCCCTGTATGTGTCATGTGATAAATAGGAAGAGATCTGAGGTGAGTTGTCAAAAAAGATGACAAGAAGGTTAGGGGATGTGATGGTTTGGGAGTTACCCACCCCACACACAATGAATTCACCCAGACTAGACTCAGCTGGCTGGAAGTTAAGGAATGAAGCTATGTTTACAGCTTAGCACAAGTTACAAGCATACGTGTGT
>VWYK01106717.1:91597-158889 GCA_013399775.1 Semnornis frantzii | reverse complement strand
GGCGGGCGGGCGGGGCCCGGCCTTGCGCCGTGGGGCGTGCCTGTGGGGAGTGGAGCTGGGGTGCTGCGGGCCTGGCCTGGCCTTGCCTTGCTTTGGTCGCCCCGCGCTGGGTTGGTGGAGCCCGCAGGCCTCCCGGAGCTCTCGTTTACCGGCCCCCTCTCTCTGCTGCTTGCAGAAGGACCGGGCGCAGGCAGAATAATGAGTGTCCCTGTGAGGCGGAGGAAGCAACAGTCTAGCGAGATGAAACTTTCCCCGCTGACAGCCCTTGCTGCAGCTCCCGGCAGAGGGTGTGTGCTTCTATCTTCCTCCAGTCTGTCCAATCTTTCGAAGGCCTTGCTCTCTGTGACCCTGTGCTCCTGATGCTGCTGCCTGCTGGGAGGTGTCCCTGGTGCAACTCGGTCATTATCGGACCTAGGACTGGGTGGATGTGTGGCCTGGGAATATCTGGCAAAATACTTATGCCAGAGAAGGGCAAAGGGCAGTTGCTCTAAGCAATGCTGGTTCTGTTCTAGAGACCTTCTTGATAGCCCTGGTTTGGTGTCTTAGTACAAAGAACATGCTGTGTGCTTGTGTGTGGATGGCTTCCCAAACTGTCCTGGAGAACTGATCAGAAAAAGCTGATACCGCTCTGCTGTCAGCTCTTGAAAAGGGAAATGGAGAGTCTGCAAAGGCTTGGAGTGCTCCTGCATGGGGACATTCATCTAGTAACCTGCCAGAGAGATGGTCTGGTCTCCCAAACGTGTATTTGGTGCAGTCCATGCAAGGTCAGGCTTTCCTTCACAGCAAACAGCTGAAGACTGAAGGAGTGTTGAGTTCAGAGGCTCCAAGTAACTTGACTCTTCTGTCCTATGGTTCTGCCACAGAGTATTGCTTAGAAGCATCCTCTACTTCTGTAACTTTTCAGTTTTTGTCTTTAAGATATTGAATATCAGCTGAATTCTGCTGAGCTGTGACCTTAACATTGTTTCTACAGGTAATTTGTTGGTCAACAATCCCATCTCCTTAATTAGCATTTTATTAATGCTGGTGATAGGTCACATACCCGTGGTTGGTGACCTACAGCATGTTGGTAGCGCTCAGCTGTCTGGAGGGGTGTGCACAGCTACCTTCAGCAGGATTTCTTCCCACTGCAGCAGAGTGGACTGGTGGTGCCCTGTGATGGTGCACTGCAAAAGGCCTAGCTCAGGTTTGTGGTGTTATGCCCTCAGGAACAGGGGGACCCCTGGGCCACCATGGTGTGCAGAGCCCTTACAGATATGCCTCTGTGTGCGTGCCTGCCTTGCTGCTGTTTGCTTTTCTCAGAAACCACATTCTTCTGTAGGCAGCCTTACCAGCATTGCTTCTCCAGGGACATGTGGGCTTGTGAGTATCACACGAGGTAGGGTGGGAGGTGGAGATACGCAGTGATGTGTCTGCTATGAACTGGGCCTCTGCCTGTAGATGCTTCTGGATGCACGGTAAAGCCTGTCTCATGGCTTGGTGAGTAGGTCTTTTGCCAGAAATGATGTCTTGGGTGGAAGCAAACAGTGTGGTCTGGAGGCTTAAGTGAGATTCCCCTGAAGTCTGCTCAGTGGGACAGTTTTTTTTTCTCTTGGCAAAGCCTAATGTCTCCTGATTTCATTAGGTACAGTGTGTGACTGACAGCAGACTTCAGATCTGTCCACTTGGTAGTTTTAGGTAGAGCTCTCAGTACAGAAGCTGTTGCCTGCTCAAGGATAGAGCCTTGTCCCTTGTGCTGCACTAGTTTCTGTTATGCCAGCAGGTGACAGCACCTCTATTCACACTGTAGCCCACCCTATTCCTCCTCTTTGTCAGCAGGAAACACCACTCTAATGTGGACTTCAGGTGCTGCCAAAATGGTGAAGGTGATGGAGCTACTCAAGCACTAGACCAAACAGTAACCCATCTCCATCCTGAGATCTCTCCTTTCTTGGTTCTCTTGGCATCCCCAGAATACTCTCCAGGTTCTTGTGCTGTTTTCCTAGAGTGGGCTAAGTGACGAGGCTTGATAAAGTGCTGAGAGGGCAGCTTGATCTGCTGAGGCAGAAACCCTGAACTTGTTCTTCATGAGGGTGTGATTTGGGCTCTGCTTTTGTGGTTGCCATAGTCCTTCTCCCCTAACAGAGCCGGAATAAATTGGGTCCTGTGTTAGGGCAAAGACCAGGGAATCAGACCCAGACCCCAGCCTTGGGGAATGTAAACCAGGCCACCTCTTCTGGTGTCTTCGAAGTAAATGTGGNACAGAACCCTCTCTGCTAGGCAGGGCAGACTTGCGCTATTCCAGTGCTAGGGCAGTCGTGACGTGGCGTCACTGGTCTCGAAGTGCCTGTTGCAGTGTCCCAGATGTGGCGGTGGGCCTGCCGCGGGTGAGCGGCAGATGGAGCTGGTGCTCCGCGATGTGCTCATGTGGCTTTTGGGCATGCGGGGGAGGGCTGCAGCATGGAGGAAGTTTGTCCGGGATGCGCCCAGGAGAAGCAGGGGTGGAGGAAGGACTTGTGGCGCGCTGGCACCCAGCCAGGCCCTGCCTGTGCCTTGTCTTCCGAGCCTTGGTTTGCGGAGCTGCTGCTGGACTTTTACTAGGACTGTTATGCTTGCAGTTGCAGATAATGTGTCTCTTCCCGTGTTCCTGCAGCTTCTGCCTCCTGGCAAGCAGGAAGTGCCCGGGAGCAAACCCGGGCACGTCTCTGCAGCCGACATAGTGCTTACAAAGAGCCCTGACTTGGCCCTTTTCCTGCAGTTCCGTGCCGCGCGCTCTCATTCCTTGTGCTGATTGGTATCACCAATTTATTCCGTTCCCCTTCCAGGATAAAATTAACTGCATGCTTTGCTTGTTGCTCTTCCTTGATACTTGTTTAGGTTGGCCCCATGAAGGATGCCGCAAAACACCGACTCCCCTGCAGATCCAGAGCTGTGTGAAAATATGCCAGGGTCCGCCCAACCCAGCTGCTGCGACCTCTTGGTTATAGGAGAGCCGCAAAGATGCTCAGCACGAGAAGGAGGGGAAGTTAAAGAGACCTGAAACGCGGGTATTTTTCCCTAGCGTAAAGGATTTTTCCTCTGTGGAGGACATGAGTTTGTAAAGCTGCTTGCATGGGAACCCCCTGTTTCTTAATGCCCTCAGCAAACGTGGTCAGATTTAGCTACAGGGATTTGCTGAAAGCTGCTACACAAATAAATAACAAAGTACAAAATTAGCAGCAGATCAACAAGCTGTGCTAAAGTCAGCAGTGGGGAAGAGGAGAAGCCCTTGCAGTCCAGTAGAGGCTGGCCAGCCTGTGGCTGTGGAAGGAAGATTCGGCTGCTTAAGAGCTTGCTTTGCAGAAGTGTCTGACCAAAGGGTGGGCAAAAGACCAAGTTTCCTGTTTCCTTTGGCTGGGGAGGGAAGGCAGATGATGCTGTGTCTGGAGTTTCCGGAATCATTTTCTCATCATTTTTGTCAACCGAGGTTTTGCTTTCTGCTCATTTCAGAAGTGACTGAATTATTTTCCTTGTGCTCAGCTGTTTCTTATGTGCTTGTGCAAACCTCAGGCAGTCTTTACTGAATGCAGCAGGGGAGTTCAGAGTATTTCTCCTCCATGGTTTCCCAGCCTTACCGGCCCCCAAAGCTGCACCTACCTGCAGAGCTAGGTTGCAAGGAGAGCATTGCACATCCCAGCAGTGGTGCTGGTGGTGCTCAAGTGTGTGTGCAGAGGCCTTGCACCTGTAGAGCAGTGGTGTTTTAGGCACCCAGGATGGCTACCGGCAGTAGTGCTTGACGCTGCCGATTTGCTCCCTGCAGCAGTGCTGCCGGTGCTAATGGCTTGGCAGGTTTGTGGTTAGACGCTGCTGTCATCCTACAGGTAACAGAGTTTCTTGCCCCGCAGTGTTCTGGGGAGTGTGCTGTGCTGTGCTGTCCAGAACCAGGTGTGGCTGCTGCTGAGCTCTCCCAGTGCACTTACCCGGTACATGTTGTTCTTTGTTTTTCCTGCTGGCCTCCTGCAGGCGTTTGGCCCCAAGCCCAGCAGCCAGGACTGCATCGGCACTGCTGCTCTGCCGAGGGATGTGCTGGCTGCAGAGACTGCACAAGGACTCTGCTCCAGCTGACAGCAAGAGCAGACATTCACTCCACAGTCTTTTGGGACTCTGCTGTGACTGCCCTCCAGTAGTACCCTGCTGTGGGCTTGGCTGTTGTACCTGCGGTCAAGGACGGGCTCATCACCTTGCCTTGTTTAGCATACTGAAGGTCCCATGAGCCGTTCCCCACCTCTGATGAGCACTGCTTTAATCTGAGAGCACTTCGAGCAACGTGTTCTGCAAGAAGCTGTGGCAGGGATCTCCAGACTGCTTACTGCTTCTGTCTCTGCCAGCCTCACTGGTGTCAAAACAGCCCCTTGTGCGTGCCATACAGAGGATGGTCATTGTACCAGCTCAGGCTCCAGAGCTGCTTTATACTCTGAAGCACTTAATTTAGGTCGTTGTTTGGCTTTGTTTGTTTTTTAAACAAGCCAAATACTCTATCCTGCCTGTTTATCGTGCAGGGCTCCTTGCTTTTTGAGCAGATAAGTTGTAGCAAAGGAGTGAAACCGTAGAACTGTTGATCAGGTTTGTTTGGAAGGGACCTGTGAAGATAATGGGGTTGAGTTTCATGCTGATGGCAGGGCCTGCTTGGTGAAGTGCCTTGGTACCTTTCGAGCAAGGGATATGGACTCCCCTTACCAAAATTCGAGTACTGCTGCAAAGTCATGTCCTCACTGATATTCAGTTCCTGTGGTGCTCTTCTTGCTTTCCCTAGCCTGGAGAAAGCAGGGACCTCAAGTCTCTGCACTCAAATTCGTACACTCCCCCTCATCTACTCCGGGATCATGTCCCTCATCTCTGTTAATCACCCTGAAAATCCCTCTGGTTATCTTGTGTGATTCAGTGACCTGTGTCCTTCTGTGTATATAGCGAGTGTTAGACTGTGTGAAAGTTCCTATCAGACTTTGGCCAGAATTAAGTATGAACTTGTAAAATTTCAGTAGCTGACGAGCTACATCTGCAACTGCCCCTATTTCTGGCCCACAGCCACAGCCTACAGAGGTGTGATGGTGTTGGTGCACAGGACTGAGGGATGCTGAGCGTTGGTGGTCTGAGATCCATCAGGAGAAGCTGCTTGTCTCTGCTCTAACTCCTGGTGTTTGGATTTCTATCAATATGCTGTCGCCCATCCTCCCTTTCCCCCTCCAGCCCTGGCAGGATGTGCTGCAGATCTTGCCTCCATGCTGGGCTGAGGTTCAGGAAATCCGAACTGTGTCCCTGGCCATGTCACAGTCTGCCTTTGTAGCCAGGAAGAAGTCCTGGTCTTCAGGGTAAGTGACGTGGTCTGGCTTGCCTTAGAAGGGCAGGATGTCAGAGTTCGGAGCAAACTGTCACCTCTTCTGATGGACTCCATCTGGCAGACTAGATATGTAGTTGCATTAGGTGATGGGAATAGACCAGAAAACAACATTAACACTAAACGCTGAACACCCTTGATTGTGTGAATGGATTTGAGTCCCTGCCCATCTCACACTTACAGAATGGCTGTGAAAATTCTTCTCTTCTTTCCCTGATGTGCTTAGCTGGCTCTGGTGACAAGGGGCTGGCACACTCGGGCCCCTTTGTGCAGCTGCAGTGTCGCCAGAAGTGACACTGCACCCCTTGCCCTGTGCTGGTGCAGGCTGAGCAAAGACAGCAACTGAGTGGTGTTTCTGGTGTCTCTCAGGTTATAGTCCATGATGTGAATGAGCTGACAGAGAAGCTATTTCCAATCGTTGAAGCCATGCAGAAACACTTCAGTGCTGGATCAGGGACCTACTACAGTGACTCCATCTTCTTCTTGTCGGTTGCAATGCATCGCATCATGCCCAAAGGTAAGCTTCCACCGAGCTGCCGCAGCTGCCTCTTGCCTCTGCACAGAGATGTTATCCAGTACTATCTGACATGCAAAGAAAATTAATAAACTTTTTGGGTGGGCTCCTGGGGTTCTCTGCTCCTTGCAGAGTGGCAGACCCTTCCATCCAGGTCTCCACTGGCATGAGTGGTGAGGTTGTCTATGCTGCACAGCAGGTGGCCCCGCACTTGTGTGACATAGTAGGAGAGGTGAGACAGGAGAAAGTGTGCTTGCTGTGTGTGTTTACAGCCTCCTTTCCCTTGGAGTGTCAGCAGGAAGATGTGCCACATGCTCGTGGTGTGGCTTTGTGCTAGCAGGCCTCAGCAGAGGGCGATTGTCCAACCTTTCCTAGTGAGCTCATGGAAAGCTTTGCTGATTAGCAGCCACTGATCACTGAAGTTTCCTTACTGTGTCTCCACTCTGCAGTTCTGAGTGTGGCAACAATAAATCCGCAGGAAAACAAGGCAGAAGGGGCTTGGCTCAGTCGATGCCATGTTTTGCTGCCCTAGCTGCACACAGGTGCTTCTCTTGGGACCAGCGTGCTCTCTAGCCTTCGACTGGTCTCCCAACCCTTTCCTCAGAGTTCCTCCAGCCTTGCATGTCCCTTTCTGGCACTAGGCCCTGGGCTTTCCCTGCTCACTGACTCATCTGCCTGATGCATAGGTGATGGCAGCGTTCTGTCGTGGGCTGACCACATGCCCTTCCTGTGCCATAGCAGGGTGTAGGTGACAGTGGCAGTAGGGAGCCCTGGGGTCTTGCTTAACAATACGTCTGCCCCAGGAGGACGTGACCAGCCTCTTGAAGCTGTTTGGGGATCTCGCGTGATGGTGACCTGTTCTCATGTGTGTGTGTTGCTAAAATAGCTGTTCCTGTGCACAGTCAGGCACAGTCTTGCTCTTGCTGGCATTTGAACAGCTGTGCCCTTGCTGAGCCCTATCCCGCTTTATCTGTTTCCGGAAGCTTCTGCCTCTGCATTGGTTCTGGGCTTTCCCCAACCTGGCACAGCCATCCCACACAAGCTCATTTAACAGGGGGGTAGTGACGTTTAATTCTGTGGGTAAGTGTTAGGGAAGAGCAGACAGGGCTGCTTCATCCTCTGGGGGCTGTGGGGTGAGGTGCTCCCATCCAGCCCCCCTGCTGACAGTTGCTCTGTGTGCTCCAACAAATGTACCATGCTTCACCCTCCATTACATCAGGGCAGTTTGTGTTTTGTGTCTGGTGCTGTCTGTACAGCCAGCACTTTGAGGCGAGCTGCATACAAACGGCAGCATTAGTGCTGGCTCAGGCAGCCCTCTCAGCTCCTCACTCTGTCTTCACCCGTGTCATGCCGCCTGCCAGAGTGAAGCTGCTCCGTCTGAAATGCCTTTTCTCAGTTTGTTAACCTGCAGAGTTGTCTTGTCCAATGGAAAGCCTGTATGCTTTCCTTCCGCCTGATGGGGCTGTCAGTGTCTGTTGAGGGCACAGGATGTGTAAAGAGGCATTTTTACAGTTTCATGAGGTTAGTGTTTGTTTCAGAAGCTGCTAGTAAATCTGATTTATATTTCCCTTGCAAGGGATGTCAGGTTTACTGCACTGGGTGCCTGGTGATTTATGGGGCTGACAGGGCTCCCTGCGCCTTCCCTATGCAACCAGCACTGGACAGGAGGCAGCAAGGAAGGCTGCAGCTCTGCTGCCTGCTTGCAGGCTCATGGACGCTGTGCTAATGGAACTGGGCTCCTGCTGTTCTGGTTCTGATGAACCAGCCTCTACTGAAGTGAAGAAACTGCTTTGATGAAGGGGAAAGGACTACCATTCCTTTTTGGACTCTATTAGTGTTTCTCCTGATGCATTTCTGTGCCATTTCACCTGCCCTGAATGAAGCATCTTTTTTGTGTGCCTCTGCAGACACATCTGACTCTGTAGTGTTAGCACGATTCTTTTGTGCAAACTTAAGCATCCTTGAGCAGAAAGAAAACCCTTGATCTGAATATTAAACTCTCCTCTGTGTTTGTTCAGACTTGCATTATTCAGTCTAGAGTGATTTTTGTTTTCATTAGTTAGCAACCTTTGCATTAAAGTTGTCTGGCTTTAGTTTCCCAGACTTACGTTTTTTTGAAGGAAGGCATTTCTGTAGTCTCATGACTTAGTGATTTGTTTGAAGCCTTGGTGTTGTGACAGGGCCCTGGCTTTGCAGGCTGATGGCACTGGAAGTTGAACTCCAGGATTTTTGTTTGTTTTAAAGATATCCTTGTGTGCAACACATGCTGGCTGCATGCATATGGCACTGAGAGTAAATGGGGTTTGCCGTTCAGCTGCTCCATCTGTCATTGTTGCTTGGGATCCTTGCCCAAAAAACTTCAGATCTAAAATCTGCAGCTGCCAAACTATAATATAATGGCTTCTTAGCTGTGTAAATCATGGAAGTCTCTTGCCTTAAATGTCTTCCATCAGTGGAGTTAATCTGATTTAAATCAGCTGGGGACTTGGTATGCAGTGTGCAGGAGTGCAGACTGCATAACTCTTGTCTGTGCTTGAGGCTCATAAATCCTGTTTTAATGCAGTGTGTCCAGGCTGGAGGAGGGCTTGATGCATCACAATAGTTTTGCAAGGGAGAAGTGATGGGAAATGTACACAGAGAGGGGGTGAGCAGAGTTCAGGCTTAGGAGCTGCTGCCAGATTGAAGGCAGTGCCAGCATGAAATGGTCTTGGGTCTTGCAGAGCAGTTCTAGGAAAAGGACTTGGGCAGTTTTACTTTCTGTTTCAGTATGCCCATCTAGGGCTGGCTTCTCACTTCTCAACTGGCTTTGATCCCTCTAATCACTTGTCATTTCAGCTGTGTAGTGAAAGACTGACAAGTTTTTATTACTCTCCTGAAGGACATGCAAAGGAGTAATGTCTGGGCAGGTCTACCTCGCAGACTGGATAATGGGACAGATTCCTGGTGCTACAGGAGAGGAGGAGCAGGAGTTGGGGTGTCAGAAGGGCAGCCTGGGGAAGTGTGGGCTCACCAGGGAATTCTTGGAGTCAGGTAGTTTTTAGGGACAATTCGTTTAGCAGCTGGGTGTCTTCAGCAGTCAGTGGGCTGAGGGAGGGACATCACTGTCCAGCAGCTTGGTCAGAGCTTTGAAAACTGCCACTTGGTGTTTGACTCCACTGCTGACCATGCTTCAGCAGGATCACTCAGTGGGAGGAGAGACAGAGCAGAAGGAAAATTGTATGGGAAGGAGAAGCAGCTTCGTGGCTTATCTGCCAGCTTGGACAAAATGGAGTCTATTAGCTAGGAACAGTCTCTGAAACCTGGCTGGAGGTAGTGTGTGTTACCTGGAGTGAGGGTGTTTAGCAGAACTTGACTGAAGATAATGTTTGACAGGTTGGGGGAAACAGGGTTTCCTGGCTGGTAAGAAGAGCTGGCAGTCTTCCTGGAGGGTAGCAGCATCTCTGAATGTGGCCTCTTCCTTACCTGGCAGTGCGTAGGTGAGCTCTCCGTTTCTTTCTCGCTGACCAGCCTAGCCTGGAGGCAGAGGCCCTGACAAAGAGTGTGAGATGGGCATGGGGTGCCAGGGGCCCTTGAGCTCTGCCATGTGTGAATTTAGCCCTTGTGCAGTATACTGCACCTTTCTGGCGCTGGAGAAGCACTAATTTGTTAGTCTTGGCACAGCTCTGGGTGGGCAGGGAGGGGAACATGGTTCTGCTTTCTTGAAGTGATGGGATGCAGTTGAGCAGAACCATGGCTGGGATGTTTGCCTGCAAGGTTAAGCCCCTGCTTATGCTAATGTGGCCCTGTGTCTTCTCAGAGGCAGTGGAGGGAAGTGTGCAGAGCAGGATGGGGTGTAACTGCAGTATTTAATTTCACTAACAGTATCTCTTACAAATGTATAAAATTAAGCTTGGAGATCTCCAGGCAAAGCAGCTCAACAGGATGGTTCCTCCACTCGTACAGCTTCTCTTCAGCTTTGGTGCCTACTGCATCCCAGAGATGACTCATGTGCCTCTAGAAGGCTCTGAGAAAAGACAGTGAGAACCATCAGAAAGCATCTAGCTAACATCCAGGGAGAGACGCAGATGCTGTTGGCTCATCCTCAGCCTGTTTTAAACACTTTGAAGACATTGGATCAAGAAGGGGAAGAGAGCCAATTTCCTGTCTGGTTAGGAATGTAGATAAGAAAGATGATGTTTTTGAAAATATTGGAAAGAACATACTTGGTGAGGAAATGCTTGACCTAATTATGGCTACTGAAATTGGTGAGGTGAGATACAGCCTAAATTAATGAAATCACTGGGTTGCAGTGTTTACAAGAGATAATGGATAAGAAGTAGGAGGTAGGTGGTGCTCTAGCTTGAAGACTCAGTGAGGGACTTGCTGAATTGAAAACTGAGGAGCTTGGTCTGCAGGTGCATTGGATAGTGTTGTTCAGTGGGTGCTTGTGAGGGAACTAAGCAGCAGTGGAAGAAGTAGGTATGCTTCTGTGTGGCTAAACAAAGATTAGGAAAAAAAGCAGGATAGAATGGGGCTGGTGGTTAGCTGTGGCTGGAACTTATGGCATATCAGCATGGTTTGTTGAAAAAAACTGGAAGAGGTTCAGAGAGGAGCAGTGGCTTTGGTACAGGACAAGCCTGGCTGACTGGGGCCCCCTGGTCCGGGAGAGGGCTAGCCCAGCAGGTAACAATGCAGTCCGTGAAACCATTCAGACATGTGAGTCAAATATTTGTGCAAGAACTGGGGAGCACCAAAGTTGGCGAGAGGCAGCTTTGAAATAGGATGCAGCCATCTGTGGAACTTCCTGCTGCAAGATGCTGTAGAGGCTGTGCTTCCCCATGGAAAAGGAAATCTTTTCAAGGCGCTGTCTGATAGAGACCAAGCCTGAGCTGCAAGCTGTGCAGGAGCTTGCTGAGGAGGACAAGATCGTGTGTGGTGGGGGAAGCACAGCTGGCTCTTGGAGGTGAACAAAGGTCACTGTGTCCAGGGAAGTGACTGCTGACGGGGAGCTGTGCCATGAGCTGAATACCAGGAGTAAATGGGACGTCCAGTGGTCTCATTGGCCTCAGACTCTGAGGCATTTCTCCAGCTCATTATCAACAGCCACACTGATTATTAAGCATAGATCAGATTATAATGATGTTTGTCTAAGCTGCTTGTTAATGACCAAGCCCCAGGCCCCTTAGGCTTTGGTTTTGTTTGCAGCAGGCTCCAGCTGCTGGCTCCGGCTTTGTCTCCCACGAGACTGATATCAGCCTTTCCCTGCTCTGGGAGTCCTGGCTCAGAGACAGTGGCCTCTGTGAGCATCAGTTTATGCCTTTCCCACCGAGCAAAGCTGGAGGGAGGGCAAAGGCCGAGGAGTAGACTTGAGGAAAATAGTCTGTTTCCTAGAATGACACCTTGATGAGTAACTGTCTTCTGCCAATGTGCTTCTGTAAAAGCAGGCAGCATGCAGTACTGCAGTGATTGCATCTGTAGGCGTGCATGCCTGAGGGTTTGCCACTGCAGCTGCAGCGCTCAGGTCCAGATCGCCCAGCTTGGGCTCTGCTTGCACGCAGGCTACCAGGTGACTTATTGTGATGTTTCCCCTCCACAGCGTCTGTGTGCCATGAGTTATGGTGCATTAATCTCGTCTCTCACCATGAACAAAGAAATGTGCATCAGAGGCCTTTTGAGGTGGAGCCCAGCAGGGAGGGAGGGGGGAGCATCACCTCCTCTTCTTCCTACTGTCAGCTGCAGAGCAATTCTTGATGCATGGTTCAGCTACCCACAAAACTCGGTGACTTGTCATAAATGAGTGTTTGGAGAGTGCATCCTTCCCTCTGGCTGAGCCTTGCCAGCCTTGATGAGTCCCATCACGTGAGGGGGAGGCAGAGATGCAGTGAGTTGGGAGAGTGCTAGGAGGAGAGTGCCTGTGTCTGGTATGCTCCAGACCTGATTATGTGTTTCCGAAGTGGAGACATTGTGAAGAGACACAGAAAATTTGGATCTGTGATGGAGTCGTGAGAGAGCCCCGGAACCATGTGCTCCTGAGCTGCAGTTCCCGTGGGACATTGCGGTAGCTGAAGAGTTTATGTTCTGGCAAGAATGTTTCCATCTTTACAGGGGTGAGGCGAATGTTAAATAGTTTCTGATGTGCTCTCATTACCTCCCTCCCTGCTTCATGCCACAGCTACATGAAAAACAGCCAGATTCCTTCCTCAACCTGTCTCTGGGCTGTGCTCACTCATGTCAGATCCTGCGATGAGAAGAAGCTGCAGTGATGGATTTGTGAGCTATGGGGAGAGCAGTGCCAGCCATTGTTCCTGCTGGGCCAGCCCTTTGTGCTGTGGGTGTTGGGTTTGTGGTGCTTTTTGGGAGCAGACAAATGCAGACCTCTAAATAAGGCCATCCCAGGTAGCCATCAGAGGCTGTGAGGTGATGCCAAAATGAGATGATCACCCTGCCTGGCTGTCTCTAGGATGTGCCTGCCCTGGCAGGAGAACCCCTGGGCCCTAGCTCTGCTGCAGGGGAGCCTTCACGACAGGCTGCAATGATGTGGGGCACACAGATGCTGCTCAGCAGGTGCCCTGCAACCCCCCCAGGTGCTCTGGCATGGCGGAGGCCCCTTCCCTGCGGCGCTGTTGCCACTGGGGGCTGGCACGACCTGCAGCCCCCGGCGATGGTGTCACTTCTCGTTATTTCCACTGGCTGCCCCTCACTGCGGTGCCACCATTGATTATTTTTGGATGTCCTAGATCTGTCAGACTGGGGCAGGCATGTGCAGCTCTTTATCCCCTCCCTGCAGAATGATGGGGTCTCGGCACCCAGTGCTGTGGGTGGGTGCTGCCCTCTTCCCTCCCCAGCCAGCCCCAACTCCCCTGTCCCCAAAGGGTGGAAGCTGCTGGGTGTCACCCAGCATTGGTGCCAGGGCTACTTTCCCCCACAGCCTTGCTCCCTACTCTGCCGTAGTTCATTAGAGCTTAGAAGGAAGAAATGAGGACAAAATCTGCCTGCAGCTCCTTCCCCCACAATGCGCAGTTAATGGAGATGTGAGCTCATCCACCTTAACGCATTTATTTTCCTGTATCTCTTTGTGATTTCCCTTTTCGCCTTACCCACTTGTTACTTCACAGCTTTCTAGCTATGTTGCTTTGTCATTTATGGGAACCTGGAATTAAACCTTATTTTGCCTGATCAAAAGGTTTCCTGCTGCTCTTCCTCCAGCTCCAAAAAGTGTCTTCACACTCCACCTCCAGCAACGCCATGTATTAAGTACACAGTAAGCAGCACTTCCAGTTCAATCCTGAAAACTGTCACGTGCTCAGTGATGTTTCTGCCTTGGAGTCCAGTTAAGGGCAGAGCTGTTGAGCACCATTAAATATTAGTCCCTCAGCCCGTGATGGGTTGCAAAGAGACACTTGAATGCACAGGAAAAATTAATTTCCTGGAACAAAGCGCATCCATCTCCTGCCGAGTTTGCCCCACTCCTCTGGAGATGGATGCAGAGTGTGGAGCAAGGCAAGCAGAGTAATGCTCCCATCAATACCTGGGGCTATTGCTGCTGCACCAGAACTCTGAGTTCACCTAGGAGCCTGCCCTATGTGGGTGGTAGTGAGGATTTGTCATCTGTTTCTGGCAGGCAGCTTGATTTTCTAATTAGCTGATAGGCTGAAATTGCTGTGTAGCAGCTGCTGCTCTGCTTGGCACCTAATCAGTGCTGCTGAAACCTGGTTAGCACCAGGCACTTGGGCACATCTCCTCTCGTCTCCTGCTCTTCCACTGTGCCCTGTTTGCAGAGAAAGGCTGTTTGGTGGAGAGAGGAGCTGCTAGGCTGCCCCATGAAGCAGAGGAATCCTTGGCTGCACAGCGGAGGTGAGGACCTGTGTTTAAACAGGCAGGTGAAAGGTAAGCTGCCTGCACCTTGGCAAGTCCTGCTGCTGCAGGACTTTGTGGGAATGTCTTCGCTTTGGAGGGTGGGCTCAGGAGCAGCATCAGGTCCTAGGAAGGGGAACTGCAGTCCCCCCGATTACCAGCACACTGTCAGAAGCTCTGTGGAGCATGTTGTGTGAGTGCCTACCCCAGCCTCAGCTGCCTTCCTCTGGGTGAGGCTCTCCGGTGTTGCCGGGTCAGCTGCATGGGCAGCAGTGATTAATCCTGGAAGCAGAGGAGGGGACTTCTTCTTGGGGGAAAATAAGGCCTGGCAGGGGAAGCACACAGCTGCAGAGTAAGCTGCTCACAGCAGGAGGGAGAGTGACCATGGGCAGCCAGCAGTGCAGGGGAGAGCTAAACACAAGGAGACTGTAAGGAAGGGCAGGATGGAGAATCCAATGTGTTTGTGTAAATAAACCCTGCCCGTGCACCCTGGGCTTGTGGTGCTGGCATTGCTGCCCACACTGCAGCAGAGTCTTTCAGCGGTGGGTGGCTGGCTGGTGCTGCTGGGTAGCACCCTTCTAAGCCTGTCACCCTCCCTGTGCCTTCACCCGGCCTTGGTGCTGCCCGTGGGAGTGATGTTTTTCTTGGCCATGCGTCCCTCTGAGCCAGCCAGGGTGGAGGATCCTGGCTTCACAGCCAGCACGGGCAGCTTTGCTGGGCTGTACATTGCTGCTGCCAGGCATGCTGCCCACTGGAGCAGGGGCTGCTGCTGCCCTGCCCCAGGAGGTTTATTTCTTGGAGCACTGATCCAAAAGGCAGTGCTGGTTCTTCACAACTCTTGCTTTCCGTGGGGTCTCACTCTATTGTAATGGGAACAGCTTAAAAACCTTCTGGCTAAAAAAAATCATCAGTAATCAGAGCCAAAACCTAAGTGATGGAGAGAGGTGGAGGGGAAGTTGTCCAGGTGTGCCTGGTGTTTGTGCACATCAGTCCTGGGCCCTCCAGCCTTACTGACCCCAACTTGGAGAGCCTGGGCCTCCTGCCTACCACCTTCAGACAGTGCAAATCAGGAGGCAGAAAGCACAACCACGCTCCAGGCCCTTCGCAGGACCCCCTACATCAGCCCTGCAACGTGCATTGCTGCCCCCAGCAGAGGACACTCCCGTCCCTTCACTGGAAGGTGTCAGTCACCCAGGCTGGCTGCATGCAGCCGCTGCTGTCCCTCCAGAAGGGTCTCTGAGCTGCTCTGCATCCTGCGGCCGTCTGTGCCTGCCCTTGCAAGGCCATTGCCCCCATGCCGTCTCCAGAGGATTGAGAGGGCTCCTGCCTCCTTGTGTTGGTGGACTTGCTGCTGCTGGCTCTGCAGGGAAAGGTCACACAACATGCAAGGTAGAGTCAGCACTCTTTCCCCCTCTCCATAGAGTGACAGTGGCTGCTGGTGGTGGCATCCTTCTGCCCCAGGTCTGGCATGGGTTTGGAGCCAAGGCCAGCACTTAAACCCCAGCCCCATGACTGCCGTCTGGGCTCAGCTTTGCCATGGTAGCAAATGTCGTAGAGAGAAAGTTCTTGGGACGAGTCTAAATGAGTTTGCCTGCAGAACAGCTGGTGCTGCCTGCAGAGACCAGGCTGTGCGGCTGCAGTGTCTTGTCTGCTCTAACTATTGGAGCCCAATGCATGATTGGTGAATCACTCTAGGCTCCCCACACCTGTGCCTAGGGGTGCCTAGTGTCCAGGAAGTTTGTAGTTCATGTAGGACTCTCTCAAATCACATGTTGTACTCCTGGAAATAGTTCTGGTCATCACCAGGTGTTGATGCCCCAGCTGTACATGAAGGATGTGGACATTGTCCATGCCACGAGGAGTGCACACTGTTGCGGCTACCTCCCCCTGCCCTGGTTGCCTGCAGTGCTTGGGAGGCAGCAACTAGCCGTGGCAAAGGCACTGGAGCAGGAAAAGACAAATAGCCCAGAAGAGGATCTCCTTTTCTCCTATCAGGTTCCCAGAGGGCTCCTGGCATTCCCAAAGTAGCCATGGGAATTTTGCGCATGGGCATTTATGTGCTTGGCAGCTTCTCCCAGGCTTTGTGCAGGCTTCTATGTTCACATCTCTTGTCCTGACCCCTTGTACATCCCCTTTCCTGTAGTTATAAAACCACTGTTTAAATCTCTTGCAGGCCCTCCCTTCAACTCAGGTTAGTGGAAAGCAGTTTCAGCCTACAGGCAGGCTCAAGGTCCACCTCCCTAGGCTGTTCTGAATGACAGCTATGACTCAAGAGGGACTGGAAGGGTCATAGCCGCAGCAAGGCTGCTTGCTGTACAGCATCCCCAGAGTCCTGTCTGGGTCAGCCAAAGCAGTGCTTCTCCTTGTGCCATTCCACTGCTCCTCCTGCTCCTACTTGACTTCTGATTTGTGACCAAGGACTGTCCCATATGTTGGTTGGATGGTCCAACTCACTGCACACCCTCCTGCGCTGTCCCTTCTGTGCCACAGAGCGGGCTGTGGTGTTGGTGCCTTCTGGGAAGGGCCATCAGACTTGCTGTAGAAGCTACCCCTTGCCAGTGGGGCTTCTGGGTGCTGCTTAGAGCATCAGACAACCTGCCAGTCCATTTGGCACATACTCAGGATGCCTACCTACATGTTAGCATAGCTCTGCTGGGTCCTGGCAGAGGATACTGGGCAGTAGGGAACAGGGGAGTGACTTCTGCTTACCTGTATCCCCTTCCTAGGCTAAGGCTCTTGGTGAAAGGAGGGAGCACCTGCCTTAGAAGTTCTGCATCGTCACCTTTCTAGACTCCTGCTGTGGGTTAACCTTGGTTCCCCCACTCTAAGGCAACTGAGCCTTGGTGCAAGGCAGCTTGGCCAGTGGTGCTGCCTTTCCTGCCCTGATTTCCAGCACCAGGGACCCTGCTGTAGGGTCAAACATTCCTGAATCTGCCCTTTCTCCTCTGGACATGGCTGAAGGGGATGGTTTGAGCCAAGTCCCAGCAGCAGCCCTCTTGTGACTGCTGGTACAAGGCTGCAGTAAAATATTATGAGTGCTAAACAGGGCCAGCCAGTGCCATAAAGCTGTCACTGCTAATGGAGATCATCTCCGCTCTGGGTGGCATAACTCTATGGCTGGGAGAGCTGGAGTTGAATAGAACAGAGGGCAACACACAGCATGGCAGAGTCGGGAAGCTGGCTTGCAGATCGCAGTGCTCTCAGCCTTTTCCCGCGTTTCCAGCTGGACCCCTCTAAGCAGTTTGTGCCCAAGAGAGCAGGCGATTTTTCCACCCCTGCATGGCAGCCAGCACAAAGCACTTCGTCAAAGGGCAAAAGAGGATGATGCATCTGAGATATTAGTGCCTGGCCCCTTGCCAGGCCCAGGCAGAAAAATAGTCTTTGCCATTCATCTGTCCATGCAAGCTGCATCTGGCTGAGCAGTGTGTAATGCCACTCCTGCTTGTTTCTTGTCTCAGTGTTGCTGTTCGTGCTTGCTTCAGAAGGAAAAAAAGCAAAGATAGTTTGTGCTCTCTGGGTCTAATTCGTTAGTGAGTCTGTCCCAGGGTGCTCACCACCACGGCCTGAGAGCAGTGTGGGTGCTGGTGCAGGCAAGGCTAGGATCAGAGCTTCCTCCAAGCTCAGCTCTCATTCTGGGCTGTGACTAATTGCAGTTAACGCTCCTCTGTAATTGTAGAGAACAATTGGGTGATGTGCCTCGCAGCTGCTGCAAGTGAAACCTGACAAGGCATCAGAAGACTGCTGTGCACTGGAGTAAGCCATGCTGGGGTTCTTCTGGGAACCCCATCCCCTCTCCCTATCCTTGGCAGCACCTTGGAGGTGGAGGTCTGAGGTTTGAGAGAGTGTTCCCTGGAGATCTCAGTCTTCTCACCCTGGGGGTTTTGTGACCGATCGGGATATTCTCAAGGACAGTAGTGTTAAGGATTTGAGGGTTTTCAGTAGTGTGGTATGAGCCACTGGGGAGGTTTGGGGTGTTTTGGGATACGTGTCTTTTTCCTCTGCTCTGCCTATTCATCTGCCTGGGTCGTGCTGGCAATTTCTAAAGCAGTTAGGATGGCTGAGGGAAATTGCTTCGAGGTCAAGACCTGCTTTAGCCTGTAATGAATTACTACGCCTGGGCTTTAAATCTTTGCAAACAGAGGATTATGGTGGTGGTAAATACTGGGGAGGTCTGAGGATTGCCGTACTGCTGGCTGCAGGGAGTGTGGCCTTTCCCTTTAGCAGATAGAGAGTGATGGATGTTAAAAAAATAAATTGAGATACAGCCTGGGCTGCAGCTTAGATACTACTTCTTCTTGATTTATATTTCTGCTTGGATGCTTCGTGGAGCAAGCAGTATATTTCTTGCTTAACCTCACGGGGCTTTTGCCTTCATAAATGAGGACAACATGGTAGATAGGACCAATTGCCAAGATCTGTGGATTAGTGCCGGATCTCCAGAAAATTCAGAGCTGCTACACAGCCTCTGCCTGGAATACAAACACCAAGTGCTGAGCATGATTGAAACACCAAAGCTGCATTTCTGTGCCAGGGCATGGCTATGCTTAGTGTCACTGGGGCTCTAGTCCCGACAATGGCTTTGGAGACTGAAAACACAGCAATCGCCTCCTGCTGTGGGCAGACTGAGGGCAGCCAGCAGTGTGTCCCAGGGACCATGGGGCGAGGAGCTGAGAACAGCACTGATGTGAAGGCAGTACTGCAGAAACTCCTACTGCCCGTGATCAGGGAGGGTGCAAGCAACACAGGACAAGCTGGGCTGTGCTTTCTGCCTGCAAACACTGGGCAAGAGGGTAGCTGAGAGCCTGGTTTGCTGATTTCTGTGGCGGAAGCAACGGTGACAAGCCTGCAGGAAACTGTAAAGCACCTGTGTGTGGTGAGTGGGGCTGAAATGGGTTGACACAGTCTTTATAATCCAATTAGTGCCAAGTGCTAAGCAACCCAGTCAATTTACTCTTGGCTTTTGACACATATAAATAGTGTTCCTATTAGGTAACATCATAGGGAATGGATCCACTCATCTCACAGTAGGGCTGAGCATGGCTGGCCAGAAGGTGACCATGGCTTTGCCCGAGACTGGGGGAACCCATCCAATGGTCTGATCTCTCACAGTATTTGCATTTGCTGCGTTCCACTTAGCCTGATGGGGACAATAAGTCTTAATGAGGCAAGTCTGCTGCACCCTCTCCCAAACAGCATCTCCATGAATTGGTCTTGTGTGCCTCAGAGGATGCTGCGACAAATGCAGGCAGGGGCATGACCCTATTAATGAGCTCAGGCCTGGTCATGATGTCATCCAGCCTCTCTTTGCTCTCAGCTTTCCTACTGCAAGTGGAAGATGCTTCCATGTCAGCACAGGCCTCGTTGTCTCTGACAGAGTGCCGCTGCAATCGTGTTTCTGCAGGCTGTCAGCAGTTCTGTGCAGGCAGGGGCTGTCATCTCTGCTCTGGGGGAGGCCTGTGTCAGGCCACTGGCAGCTGATGAGCTTGTACAGGTGTTGCTGAGGGTGTTGTGGCTGACTGAATTATTGATGTTGTCTGTGTTGGGAATTGCTCTGATGCTTCAAGCCATGGAGGCTGTGGGAGCTGGAAAATGCTCATGGAGTTGGTAGCTTTTCCCAGAAGTAGATAGCAGAAAATGAGTGTGCAGTTTTATGTGGCTCCTCCTGCAGCAGCACTTCCAGAAAGGGAGAGGCTGGGCTGAAGCTATCTCTTGGTTTTTTTTTCAGTTCTATGGAAACCCATTCTTCTGGAAGGAACAAGAGAGTGGATAAAATCAGAATGCTTTGGGTTGGAAGAGACCTTTAAAGGTCATCTAGTCCAACCTCCCTGCAGTGAGCAGGGTCATCTTTAACTAGATCAGGTTCCTCAGAGCCCAATCCAACCTGATCTTGAATGTTTCCAGGGATGGGACATCTACCACTTCCCTGGGCAACTTGATCCAGTGTTTCCCTGCCCTCCCTTTGAAAACAGAAGGATGGAGATAGAAGGATGGAAGCAGGAGGTCACCAGAAATGGTTTCTAAAGTAAATCATGACTGAAATGTGCAATGTGAAGTGCTGTCATGATTAAAGTTTGATAGCTTTCTTTGTCCTGAACTGGCCAAGTCTTGCCCACAGACCTGATTGCTCCAAAGTCTCATGGGGTGTAGTCCATTAAGCTGATTATCACTGGTTACGATTTTTGTCTGATGGAGCTGACTTTTCCTCTTTGTGCTTTCAGAAATAACACAGATCATCCAGGTGGACTTGGACCTGAAGTTCAAGACCAACATCCGAGACCTGTTTGATGAGTTTGACAACTTCCCAGAGGGAGCAGTCATTGGGATTGCCAGGGAAATGCAGCCAGTGTACAGGTACAGTCTCCTCCCCATGGGGAGCAGGGAGTGGTGTGGGAGTGGGCAGCAGACAGCTGGTATGTCTCCTCTTAACTCAGGTTGGTCTTCGGAAAAAAATCTAGGGGAAAGCAGTCTCCCTCCTTTAATCCCTGGAGGGGAACTTAAGCTGAGATTTATAGGTTGGTATGAACCAAGTGTACAGCATTGCTGTGGTTTTCTTGTTCTCACACACCATTATAAGGCTTCCAGAGCCAAGTTCCTGGTCATTGGTGCCAAAATCCATACCTAGATTATTGCACATTTGCTGGAGGCATGTTTGCCAAGCCGTGCCTTCTGAGGTGCCGTGTTTGCATTCTAAAGCATCAGTTGGTATCCAGGGGCTCGGGTTGTGGCTGTGAATATTGCTGAGAGTGGAAGTTGAACCTGGGCAACAGTGCATGAGGATAGCCCCATGGTGACTTGCTCTTCAGATCCTTAGTCCACCAGCCAGTGCCAACTGTGGTGGCAGCTAGCAGTGGGAACTGTGCACGGAGGGATGGCCCTGCTCTGCTCACTTGTGGGCCACTGTTTGGCTTCAGGGACGCATATTCACAGGCTGCTGCTTAAAGAAATTGGTTTTGTTTAGCCTGCATTGCTTCAAGGATAAACTTAAGGTTTTGTTTTAGTCTAGGGTGAATCAGATCATCAGTTCAGGATGCCTTGATGGCTTCTCAGCTGAGCAGAGTTGGAGTGTCTTAGATGGCTTGGGTAGGTTTGGTAATCCTACTGGAAATGTTCTTGGAGAAAGATAAAAAAGCTTAAAAGCTCTGTATGCAGCTATCCCTGCTCCATGTGAGAGGAGGGTGGAGGCAGAACTTCACCAGCAGGGGACCGATGGTCATTAATCACTACTGATCATTTCCTTAAAGCCCAAGCCAGCTCCAAGCATGCTCATGAGAGCACTTCTGGTTGCTCACGCTGCAGAAGTCACCACAGTTTCTAGGCTGTGTGCATGGCAGAATCGTCACCTCCCCTACTGGCTTGTGCTCTTGGCAGGGAGAGCTGGGACCAGAGGAAGGTGGATGCTGAGATCTCAGCTCCATAAGGCAGCACTATGCTTGAAGCACAAGAGGGCTCCTGTATCGACTTTGGGTGTCCTGGCAGGATTTTGCTGCCCAGAATGGTAAATCCAGTGCCAGTTAATCACATCCAATTGTTGGAGCTTAGAGCAGGATGAAAGGAGCAGGGACAGGAGCGGTGGGGCCATGTCGCACTGCCAGCCCCAGTCAGCACTGCCCAGCAGGACAGGTCCCATCAGTGGTGCAGCCTGTGATGGGGTAAATGAAGCGTTTGTTTGCTCGCACGTGGGCAGGGCTGGAATCACTCCCTGCGCCCGTCTCTGCAGCGATTACTTGTGCAGTATTTCCACGCAGAGCTAGGGAGTGGGCGTGGTGTTTTGCTGCATGGATGTGGTTCGTAGGACCAATTATGCCTGGAGGGGACCAAGTTAAGTTTTCGGGGTACTCCATTGGAGCGTCTGATCTCTATCACTTCAGGAGACAATGCACAGGGCCAGAGGTCTGAGCACCAAATATCTGACCCAAGTCAAAGCGGCGCTGTCGCTGCTCCTACCACCTGTGGTTGGGACAAACAAGCCAAGCAGTAACGGCCCTCACAGGCTGCATTTTTAGGCTGAACTTTCTGTTGTTGCAGTTTTGACATTCTGGGTCACTTTGGGCTATGTTGTGCTTTTCTTCTTGCCTTGTTTTGATCTTCATGTGAAAACAAGTTCGTGATCCTTCTTGTCGCCAGATCACCCGGCGCTGGGCAAGCTGTGCAAACGCCAGCCTGCCCTCCTGCCGAGCCCTCCACCCCACGAGGCTTGCACCTTGCTGCTAAAAGGCTTTCCAGATGGAAACACGAACTGACAAAGCATGAACGTCTTCGTAAAAAAGTTAATCTTGGTTATTTATATACTTTTAGCAAGCTAAAAACACATTGTAAGTGTGAAAGAAGAGGTGCCAGCTCCAGCCGTGTGATTTGCCGTGTGTGCAGGCTTGAAGTAGCAGTTGGTAAAGTGGTTGTTGGGGTGAAGGAGGGTTACAGAGTAAGGGTAGCAACACTCCATTGTCACTTGTGTTTTCCTCCCCACTTTGTGCTGCTCCCTGGAGCACCATTTTCGTGCTTGCACTGAGCAAAAGACTGGGCTTGGGGTAGGTCAACAGGACTTTCCTGACCTTGCTTACTGAGCTGTGGACTGGCACCTTCAGAGCAGATCAGTAAGGCGGTGTTTGGGAAAAGTCTGGGTGCCATCTTCCCCTCTCCCTGGCACCGAGGAAGGTGGATGGAGATCAATCCATTTGACTGCGTTGGATCCTGGCTACTTACTTGGCTTATTAGAGGCGGTAAATGGTTACAGACTGGCAGATTTTGAGGACAATGCACTGTTTTCTGGGAGGTTGTGTTGATCCCACTAGCTACCTCTTAACTGTCTGGCTTCAGACTGCACTTTTCAGACACAGGCTGGGACTGCAGAAGGCTTTTAACAAATGGAGGAGCAAGGGAACAACAAATGGGAAGTGTCCCAGAGCCTGCTTGTACATCCTGAAGGTAGGGGGAAACCTCCAGACAGCAAAACAGGATGGCACAGGAGCATTTCCACTCACTTGACTCATGCTGAAACAATGCGTAGCTGCTGTTTGTCTTGGACAGATGCATTTATTTGAGCAACAGGATCTCCTGCTCCCCCTCTGAAACAAATGCTGGCCTTTAACTCTTGTGCAGCATGGGGCTGGCCTGACCTTTGTGAGGGTGGCTCAGGATGAGTTGGAGTGGCCTGCATAGAGAAGTGGCTCCTGCTGAAGCTGTGTGTGGATCGCCCTGCAGATCCACCTCCCCACTGGTGTCTGGAAAGGGGTCCTGGGTGCAGAAGGGAAGGTTGCAGGAGCCCACTTCAGGTGCAGAAGTCAGTCAGGTCAGTCAGTGTCAGGCTAACTTCTCTCCAGCTGCAGCAAGGGAGGTGGCTCAGTGTCTGTGGGTCAGACGCGTTAATGGTCCTTCCTGCGGCTTATGTATCCAATCTGTGATAGGGATTGTGGTCAAAACCTCTGTGGATCGGGTCCAGAGGGACCTGCCCCTGCTGTCAGGGTTGTTGGGGACATGAAATACCATCCATTAGGCTCATAGGTACTTGCAGGCTTTCCATGGCGTCACTGGATGCCTCTTGCCAGGTTGATGTTTGCATGCTGGCCTGCAGGTAAAACCTCTTCTCAGTGCTGACATATGCCCAGTCATGTGTGTCTCTGTGCAAGATCCACACCACAGCCAGTACCCGGAGCTCCTCCTTCACCAAGAATGGTTTTGGTGGAAAGATCTAAAATTTGCATCTAAAATCTGGCTGGTCCAACAGGCCTTCCATGCAAGAAAGTGCTTCTGCAGAGTCATAACCTCAATTAAAGATTCTGTTGTCCCCTGCAGCATTTCAGCTATGCAGACATGCTGACAGTGTCCTGTGCAGCAGGCTAGAGAGGGCAATCTATGATGCTCCATATAAGTATGTCACACTTGGGCTTCCATGCCACATCCTGGCCAAATTTGAGAAGTCCAGGCCCTACTATGCATTTCCTACACAAAGAAACATACAGATGAGTGCTGCAGATGCAGCCTGCAAGCTGCCAGCTGGGCAGGCAAAGACACTGTCCCCAGGGTGTGCACAGGGTATGTGCCCGGCCTGGGGAGTGGTGTAACCATGGTCCCTTCTGCGGTGATGGTCAAGTGAAGTATAGCTTGCTGCAGGTCACCCTCCAGAGTAGCAGGTTTGCACCTGGGGGACATCCCAGGAGAGTAGGGGCACAGTGGAGGTCTCCATCAGAGCACAGCAAGGGCATCCACCTGCAGTCCTCCCCAGGGGCCTTCATGCCAGCCTGGCTCATCTCAGCACTGCCAGGTGCCAAAGGGAGAAGCAGTCCCACAGCTGAGATGAGCAGAGTGGAGACTCACTGTGGCACACCCAAGAAGTCTTAAAAACTGTCTAGTTATAGAAGGCAAAGCTTAACTCCCATTCTTACTGAGTTTCTTGGATCTAGGTGCCTCCAGCCAGACTGGTGTCTTATGAGAGGAAGCACAGCTGCTCCCAGCAGCTTCAGCCTGAGCCCAAACCAGAGCAGCACTCTGCTCACTGCTCCCTGCTCCTATCCCAGACTCTTTGCTTGCTATGTAGTGTGGGTGTTGTTAGAGCACTGCCACATGGCAGCACCTAGGGCCCTCAGTACTGCCCCACTGTTGCTCCCCTCAGGGATCCCTTTGGAGAAGAATGGTCAGCTAGTAACAGGCAGTACCTAACCCCCAGGTCCTCAGATGGGTGCTTTTTACCCCTTTTGTCCAGCTGGCATGTGGGTCCCTGCTGTGATGATGGACCTCAGGAAAGGTCCAAGATCTTCTCAGGTTCAATAGTGCACGTAGCTGGGGCTGGGAGGGTGGCAGCTGCCTCCATTCTTGCCATTGGGTGAGATCTTCACTGCCGTCCTCTGTGACAAGAAGCTAATGAAAGCAGGAGGCATCTTGGGAATCCTTAGTAGTGGAAATGATAAAAGCTTGTCCTGCAGGAAAGGATATCTTCATCAAAGGGACAGCCACAGACTACAAAGGACCGACACTGCAGGTCTGGTATGGCTGCAAGGCCATTCGCCTGTGCTTCTGCCTAAAACCTGGGGAGAGCTTGGACAGGACATAGTTTTGTGGAAAGGAAAAGCTTTGTTCCTGCTTGTGATCATGTGGGAGCTGCTGTAAGCATGCTGTGTGCTCCATCACGCAGGCTTTGTTTGTTTGAGACCTGGCAAAATAAGCCTGAGAAGCCCATTAATGAGTGGAAGCAAAGCCTGAGCAACCTGTGGGCCCAGAGGCACTTGCAGTGCTCGGAGCTGGCTGGGAGCTCTGCGGCAGCAGTGCTAAGTCACTTGGGCAGGTGTTTGGAAGAGGATCAGACTTGTCCTGGGCTGTGAGCAGGCCAATGCTGAATCCACAGCCAGGCTGGGCTGCCAGCACATCTGGCCTGAGACAGTACATCCTGTACCTTCTCCCGGGACATAAAAATCACCTCAAAACACTGCTGGCATCTGTGAGCAAGGAGGAGCAGCTGGATCCCCTGGGTATCAGCTGAGGCAGTGGTGGTAGCTGTTTAGATACTGCAGTGCAAGTGAGCTGGGACGGAGCTTTCTTATAATGGCAGGGTTTAAAAGGGACCTTTGAAGGTCAGGTCCAACACCCCTACCAAAGCAGGGTTCTAGTTTGTATCCATTGTCCCTTGTCCTGTCACAGGACACCACTCAACAGAGCCTGGCTCCTTCTTCTTGACACTCACCCTCTAGATATTTATAAACATTACTAAGATCCCTTCTCAGCCTTCTCTTTTACTGAGTAAACAGCCTCAACTCTCTCAGCCTTTTGTCATCAGACCAATCGATCATCTTCATAACACTCCACTGGACATTCTTAAGTATATCCCTGTCCCTCTTGAGCTGGAGAGCCCAGGACTTGACACAGTACTCCAGATGTGGTCTCACTAGGGCAGACTAGAGGGAGTCTCTGACCCTGACCTGCTGGCTACACTCTTCTTAATGCACCCCAGGACCAAAAGGGCACATTGCTGTCCCATGGATAACTTACTGAACATCAGTACTCCAAGGTCCTTCTCCATGAAGCTGCAACAGGTCTACCTCTAACCTATACTGATGTGTGGTGTTGTTCCTTCCTAGGTGCAGGACTCTACACTTACTCTTGTTGAACCTCGTTAGGTTACCCCTTTGCCCAGCTCTCCAGCCTGTCCAGAGCTTGCTTAATGGCAGCACAGCCTTACAGTGTATCAGCCACTCCTCCCAGTCTGGTATCATCAGGAGACTTGCCGAGGGTACACTCCATGCCCTCATCCAGGTTGTTGATGAAGATGTTGAGTAAGACTGGAGCCTGTACTGACCCTTGGGGAACACGACTAGTTACAGGTCTCTGCACCACTGATCACAACCCTCTGACCTCTGTTGTTTAGCTAGTTCTTGATCCATCTCACCTGCCACTCTTCTACCCCAGACTTCCTGAGCTTGCCTACAAGGATGTTACAGGAGACAGTAAAAAGCTTTGCTGAAGCAAAGGTAGACAATATCTGCTGCTCTCCTTACATCTACCCACTCAGTCACACCATCATAGAAGACTATCACATTAGTCAAATGCAATTTCCCTTTGGTAGATCCATGTTGGTTGCTCCTGATAGCCTTCTTTTCTAACAGTTCCTTAGAGATGATCTCCAAAATGAGCTGCTCCATTACCTTTCCAGGGATGGAAGTGAGGCTCTGGTCTGTGGTTTCCTGGATCTTCTCTCTTGCCCTTTTTAAAGATTGGAATGACTTTGGCTTTCCTCTAGTCCACAGGCACCTCTCCCGTTTTTCCATGATCTTTCAAAAACAATGGAGAGTGGCAGAGCAACATCAGCCAGCTTTCTCAGCACTTCTGGGTGCATCCCATCAGGGCCCATGGATTTGTGGGTGTTCAGTTTTCCCAAATGATCTCTAACTCAATCCTTGCTGACCAGTAGAGAGTCTTCCTTCCACCAGGCTTTCTCTCTTACTTCCAAGCTCTGGGATTCCTGAGGACTAATCTTAGCAGCCAGAGTAGCTTTCCAGAGTTGGAGATAACCATCTCCAGCAGGCAGGTCCTTCTGCCTGAGTTTGCCTGGTTTCATGGGTTCCTCATGCAGGCAGGTTGCCCTAATTTGGAGACTGCTCTTCTCCAAGTGCTTTTGCCCCAAGGGAACAAGCTGCTTGCCATGACAGTTTCTGCATTTCGCAAGCCCCTCAGTTGTTGAAGGCAGTGTTTGCCTTTCCTGTGCCCTGCCAAGCATGCTGATGCCAGTGCTGCCTGCCCACAGTCCTACAAGCCAGACTGTGCTCGCTTTGGATTTTAAGCCATTTCGAGGCTTTGGCTTGATTTGTAGCAAGTGCAGCACAGAGAGAATGGTTCTAGGAATTTTTGGGCAACAGCTGCCATGAGGCAGCCAAAATTACAGAACGAACAGAACCTGCGAGAATCTGGCAGCAGAACTGACTTCAGGAATTCAGTATTAATTTCTGATTTAAAAATGACTAGAAAGATGAAAGAGTTTTGTTGTTTACATCTGTGCCCATCATTAATAGGCAGGACCTGTTGCACTTCCTCACCTTCATCAAGCAAATTTGAAACACAGTTTAAAAATGATGAATAAATTGGACAAGATCTGACAACCACAACTGTGCATCGATCAACATGAAAACTTCTGAGATAGCAGGCATTACAAAGATTATTTTTTCCAACAACCAAGACACTTCTGTGTGTTTGGGTAAGGCAGTCAGGACTGTCCAAGCATGGGCTCAAGATTTTCTTCCAAGGACTTTGCTGTTGTGCTGAGAGCACGTATGGGCGCTGTTTCTCATTTGCAAGGGCTGCTTGAGAAGTTTGCTGTGACTTTCCTACAGATTATTTTTGTTGGTCATATTTTGTGGTCATACACAAGTCCAGGGTGTATCAGGTGAAGCCATATCAGTTACCATACCTGCACTTGTCTTTGACTCCTGAACTTCTCAGTTTCGTCTCCTGAATATCTCAGTTTCAGTGTCTAGAAGTAAGTGTCACAGCCGTGGGATGTTGGTGTTGCTGGGGTACCTGGCTGCACTGATAGATCATCAACCCTGACATGCTAAACATCATGGGCAGGTGACTAGATCCAGTGTTTGCACAATTGCTGTCGTCTTCAGTGGTTACTTTTTTTTGTTGTGGGAGAGCACTTATTGAAAGAGCAGCTCTGCTCTGCATTTCATGGACAATGACTCTTTTTGAGAGGTCATAGCTTGGATTGGTGCTGCTAAAAAAATGCTGTTTGTGGGCAGTGCCAAGGCCCGAGCTACCCTTTGCAGTGCTGTGTTCATGACTGCTTGCACCCAAGCAAGGGTTTTGCAGCATGGTAGGGAGTTTGGACTGTAGATGCTAGCAGAGATCATAAAGCATCTGAGACTCATCTTGAATCTGCTTTGGGAAGTGATTCCTGGGGGTGAGCATCCAGGTGTGAGCTTAGAGGAGTGGATGGGGCCATTTTGGCAACCAGAGGGCAGCTGATGCTGCTCAACCCAGGGCTTCCACACCAGCACTTGGTGGAGGAGCAGCTTCCAAGAGCTGAATCTGTTTCTTTGATAGAGGAGCAAATAAACAAACAGCAGGAAATCAAGAGCTTTGTGGCATAGCTGGGATGCTTTCTGGTGCTGAGACTGCACAAGGAAGCTCCCAACAATCCTCTGGAGGGGTTCCCACAATGTCCTCCTGCTCTCTGAAGCTTAGTGCTGGTTCCCTTTATGGCAAGACTCTCCTGTGGCAGAAGTATCCCACAATTGGGCCTCCCAAACAGGGATGGAGAGATAGAGGTCTTTTATTCCTCCTCCCTGCCACAGCAGGTGAGGATCTGTGAAGGGAGAGCATCTCCCCTGTTTCTGAGAGCCCCATTAGTGGACAAGGGTGGCCTCTAGGGTGGCAGACAGAAGGGCACTGCTGGAGCAGTCTCCATTCACAGTTGTTAACAGAAATCTGCCATTTTGGCAATAATTAGACTTCTGGTGTTTTGCAGTGCCCTTCTGAACAGGATACCCTCATCCTTCCCTGCTGCTGAATGAACACAAGACCTGACACACCAAGCCAATGTCGCTGTGGGCTGCTAGTGCCACAGACATTTGGTCTGTAGAGGGAAGGACACCAGTGTGACCCAGACAGGAATTTATGGTCCCCTCTCTATTTGGAGAGTGATTTTAATTTTAGCACCAGTGTGGTGTGCAAATTTTTTTTTTTTTTTATTTTTTTTTTGGGGCGGTGGGGGGGGCTGCCTTGAAAATCCATATCCCAAGGGAGAATTTTGCTTGTGAGCTATACATTCACAAGTTGCCATGAATCATCTATTTAAGTGTGACAGTTTTTGGACAGCTAAGTCCATGCAGAAGTGTGGTGGTTGAGAATCAATTTGCTGCTCCAAATACTGCCTTTTTATAAGCTGGGTATGCAGACTGTGCTGTGGTAGAGACCAGCCATGCACAGATATCATTTGTGCATTATGTGGGAAGTTTATTAAGGAATTACTGTCAGCTCGTCAGCATCTTCTGAGGAGGGCTGGAGGTCCAGCCTCAGCAGGATGCTTTCCATGAATCCCTCAGAGAAGGGTAAGGTGGTCCCAGTGAGTACACCAACATAAAGAATCACACAACATTAGGGGTAGGAAGGGACCTGGTAAGATCATCCAGTCCAGCCTCCCTACCAGAGCCGGATCACCTAGGACAGGTCACTCAGGAACATGTCTGTGTGGGTTTTGAATATCTCCAGAGAAAGAGACTCCAGAACCTCAACCCTGGCAGTGTTTTGTCACCTTCACAGTTAAAAAGTTTTTCCTTATGTTCACATGGAACCTCCTTTGCTTCAGCTTGCACCCATTGCTGCTTGTCCTGTCATTGGACATCCCTGAGCAGAGCCTAGCTCTATCCTCCTGACGCTGCCATGCACATCTTTATCAACACAAATGAGGTCACCTCTCAGGATCCTCTTCTCCAAGCTAAAGAGCCCCATCTCCCTCAGCCTTTCCTCAGAAGGGAGATACTCCACAACCTGCCCTTTGTCCTGGGCTGGGAATTTGGGTTACTTTGCCCTAGAGTGACGTATTCCCTCAACCTCAGCTAGGGCGTGCTGGGCCCGGCTGGTACTGACTCTGCCACCTCAGCTCCTTAATGGGTTTAATGTTTGCATATGGAAATAAGCATCTAGCAACAAGGGCTGCTTTGTTGCAAAGCCTCCCTCTGCAGCAGGGCTGAGCTCACCCAGCCAAGATCTGGCAGCACTGGGGTGGGAAAGGGAACTGTGGGTCAGATGCTGCTCTGGATACAGCCCTGGGGCATCTGTCTCCCTATCGCTGCAACAGGAACTTGGAAGGGTCCATCTTCAGTACAGGGATGTGCCTTTGAATGTGGGGGTAGATGGCCTTTTCCTAAGGACTAATCCCAGTTGAATAATGGTAAGGGGCTGGCAACTGCCTGCCACAGTGAGGTTTAACCAAGAGAAGAGGGCAGAGAGGAACACAAAGTTGTGTTCTTGATGAGGGTTAGGTGGGAAAGCCACTGTCACCCCCTGGACCGATGACACCATCATTCCCATCCCATCACTCTTCCCTCCCAACCATCCACACTGTCTCCCAACCATCCACACTGTCTCCTCTGGATGGGGCAGAAGGCACTGTCAGGGGGTCCTCCAGGCTGCTGTGGGAGCCAGATTGGTTCTAAGCTTCTGTCTGTTGTCCCCAGAAGCCTTTACATTTATTTACTCCCTTTGCTCTCTTCCCCTCCATTTCAAACACATCCTCCTCATCTGCTCCCATCCCACCTGCTTTATCAGCTCACTTGGGCCCCACAGGTACTAGGCACTGGAGGGTGGGTAGGTCTGCGGCCATGTGCCATGTCCTTCTGCCTGCTCCAGGGGGACACTGGCAGTGGCACAGAGCAAGGAGCATGGCAAACTCACTCCTCATTGCTTCTGGCACAGAAACACCGGTGTTTGCCAACATGCAGCTAGGGGTTACACCAGCATCCATCTTTCTCTGGCTCAGGAACTGGAAAGCATGTTTAGAGGTACCAAAAGTGTGCAGTTTTTCTACTTGGAGTTTGGGCTGGCAAGGCTGGTGGCAGAGTGGTGCAGAGAGGGACAGCTGGTAGCCCATGCTTACCTTCTGCACCAGGAACCCTGTATCTAGCAGGATGGGACTCAGGGTCCCCCACCCCTGACCTCTGTGAGGCAGCCTTCGTTACAAAAATGCTGGCCCGCTGCCACTGTGCATCCTACCCTCCCAGGCAGCTGGACCAAGTTCTGTCAGCACTGGCAAGAGCTGGGACCAGACCAGTGAGCTTTAGCAAGGTGTTTGCTGGTCTAGGACTGTTTATGGCATCCAGAATCTTGCCTGTCCCTTATTTTTGTGACTTTGTCCACTGACTGTTGGCTTTGCCTGTCCATTTGGCATGGGAGAGGCTATGGAGCTTTCCTCCCTGGGTACCTTGCTGCTCAGGCTCATGCGGTGCCCACGCACAGTGCACAGCAGCATTTGGAGACCCTGCAGCCTTCCTGGAGCATCCTCTGACCACAGCCACCCTGGACTGGCCCAGAGTCTGGTTTCGCTTTGTTATCTTTCATCTGAGTTGATGAAAAGCTCAACATGAGCCTGCAGTGTGCACGCGCAGCCCAGACAGCAACCGAGTCCTGGGCTGCATCAAGAGCAGCGTGGCCAGCAGGGCAAGGGAGGGGATTCTCCCCCTTTACTCTGCTTTCGTCAGACCCCATCTGGAGTCCTGTGTGCAGTTCTGGAGCCCCCAGCACAGGAAGGACATGGAAGTGTTGGAGCGGGTCCAGAGGAGGGACACAAAGATGATCAGAGGGCTGCAGCAGCTCTGCTATGAGGACAGGCTGAGAGAGTTGTGGCTCTTCAGCCTGGAGAAGAGAAGGCTTTAAGGAGACCTTATAGTAGCCTTCCAATATCTGAAGGAGGCCTACAGGAAGGCTGGGGAGGGATTATTTACAAGTTCTTGCAATGACAGGACAAGGGGCAATGGGTTTAAACTGGCAGAGGGGAGATTGAAACTGGATGTTAGGAGGAAGTTCTTTACAGTCGAAGTGGTGAGACACTGGCACAGGCTGCCCAAGGAGGTTGTGGCTGGTCCCTCCCTGGAGGTGTTCAAGGCCAAGTTGGACAAGGCCTTGAGTGACCTCTACTAGTGGGAGATGTCCCTGCCTATGACAGGGGGTTGGAACTAGATGATCTTTGAGGTCCCTTCCAACTTTACCATGCTATGATCTTTCTGGCTTGGCCCCTTAGTTCCTCAGCTACATGGGAGGAATCCTGCAGGCTCCTCAGGTTTCTTCAGATGTGGCCACGTGGAGAGGATCCACATCCTTATCAGCAAGGCCATCAGTGGTGCTGCACAGCTGGTGTGGTAGGGTTGCAACCTCTTAAATGTCTCAAATAGTTACAGACACAAAAACTCAGTCTGCTGCCTGTAGGACAATGCTTTAGACTTGCTGTTGGTCACCGAACTGGCAGTAACTCCACCCTGCCTTTGCTGATAAAGTAGCAGGGTGCCCTTTCTGGCAGGAATTTCCAGCTTATCCCATAGTGTTGTCCCATAACCCAGATCTGAAGTACATGTGGCAAACGTGTGGGAGTACGTGGGTTTGGACAGAGTCTTCCCCCTACTTGTTGCTGTGCAAAGAAGCAAGAGAAGGAACCACAAAATACAGCTAATAGATAGAGTGGTCCCTTCTACCCTTGGCAGCTGTCCCCAGGAGGGCGTCGTAGGGGGTGCGATGGCAGCTCTGCAAGCCGAGGCTTATACCTCCCGGCCTGCGAGGCCAGGGAGGTGTGGCTGGAGCACCCTGTGCTGGGCCAGCAAGGGAAGTCCCGGTGGAAGCAGAGTTTTTATCTGGACTGCCTGGGCCTGGTGTTTGAATGCTTGGAAATGCTCTTCTCCAGATGTTTCCTAGCACATGCCGGCTCTGTTTATAAACAGCTCCTCAAAGTAAAACCCATCGGGGCTGCAGGCCCGGCACGGCTCCCCCGCGCCATGCTATGGGGTCAGGGGCCCAGGGTCACCTCTTTCCCCTCCTGTCTAGAGGGCCAAGGCAGTTAACAAAAGCCCAAAATGCCTCCTCTTCCTTTCTCCTCCCCTCCTCCCAGCCAGCAGCTTCCTGCCCTGTTGCATCCCACCATGGCCAGCATGTCCAGCCTACCTTCCTGCCCTGTCTTTGGCTGCCAGTGGGTGGGGAGAAGGACACCCCGGAGCCAAGGCTGGTGACACCCCGCCCTGCCCGACTGCATGTTCCAAGGGTGGTCCTGGCTCCTTCAGAGGCTTGGGGCAGGGAGACGTTTCCATTGCGTCCAAAAGTCAAGCAAAATCCAGGCTAAAAAGATGCTGCCAGCAGCCCTGCCAGAAAGCATTTCCCTCAGCTGGCCCAAGCTCAGCACTGAGAGGCTGTGGTGTGGTGCTGCGAGTAGGTTCCTGAGTGGCTCCTGGATGGGGCTGCTTGCAGCTCATCGCATCCTGGATTTTGCTCCAGCATTAGTCCCTGAGGATGCCCCGGTCCTCTTGTGTGGCCAGGGGAAGATGGCCTCATCAGACCAGTGCCAGGAGGAAGGGCTGAACAATTACTGCTTGTCAGTCTGTCTCCTCTCCCTGAAGGAAGAGGTATGATGCCCCCTTCTTGTTACCAGCCTTCAGTGAGTAACCCACTAGGGAGGGGCATGGCTGAGGAATGGACTGATGTCATACAGACCTGCTTTGACCCATGGCAGCCTGGCAGTGACTGGCTTGGGCTCAGGCACTTGTGTTTTACTTCTTGCAGGGCACATAATCTTTATCTTAGGCAGTAAGTTTTGGAAGTGAGAACTTGGGAAGAGTTGGCTCCACTGCTGTGGAGCTGGAAAGCTCCTTCCATCTGTCAGTCTCCAGCACTGCTCCCTCTCTTCCTTCTGCCAACTTCCAACATTGTGTTTAGGGTATGGGGATGGCTTTCATGGCACTGCTAAGGAGAAGCAGAGAGAGCAGACTATGCAGAGGTGGGCTTGAGCCAGTCTGCTCAGATCCCTGAACGTGAGCACTTTGGGAAGTTGATAGGTGCAAGACTGCATCTTGTCTTTGCAGGTTGAGCTTCCCTCTCTCCTAATGCTGTGTGGAGGGCACTTTGCCTTCCTTCTCCCGTGAGTATCCACGAGTCATCTCTGTGGTGGCCTCGTGCCTGTCCCCAGGACACAACTGCTCTTTACAGAGGCAGAGCCCTTGTATCCTTCCCTGCCCTTTAGATCGAATGAGCACTGCTGCCTGTGGGCTCTGATGAGGCAGCCAGTCCTCCCTTCCCCATCCCTGGGAGATGTGGAGACAGCTGCTCAAGAACTGAGCCCTCTTTCCATGGGAAACTGGTGCTCAGAAAACCCCATTCCATCCTGGCAAAAGGTAGCAACAGTGTAAAGACCTTTAAATGTCATGAGAAATGTCAGAGGTTTGAATCTAAAGCTTCTAAATGAGAAGTTGTAAGGGAGCGATGTTGCAAGATGGTTATGGTTCTCCAGAGCAGGAAGTAGAAAAGGTGCTGGCAGTTGACATCATCGCTAGATCCACGTTTTCTGCTGAACCCTGTCTCTCAGTGCTCTACTGGGGACCCAGAGGACAAGCCAGGAGGACAGATTTCATAGCCTGATCTCTGTACAAGCTGGAGGATTCCCTGAGCAAATGCTTGTTGGAGCTGAGCACACCTTACAAGAATGATGCAGTTCAGATGTTTGCAGTGAGGGAGTACCCAGTGTGATGCTGCAGCTGTCCCAGGGGCTAATGTCACTGTATCCTCTTACCCCCAAATTAGCCCAGCTTCAGCTTCCAAGAACAAAAACACTTTGTGTCCTAAATCCACAACATCTACCAACAAATTCTTGTCAATTTTTGGTAGGTTATTGCCTGACAGATTCAGAAAGGAAACAGCAGCAGGTCAAGCTTACTCTTTCTAACAGTGTTTATCCTTAACATCTTCATAGCAAGGTGCAAAAACCAACCTGCTGTAGCTTAACCTCAAGTGTTAGGGCTGCAAAGGAGAGCAAGGTGCTGGCAGCCCTGGGCTGTCAGACAGTGGGGTTGGGGGCATGGGTCTCTCCTGCCCTCTTCCAAACCACTGGCTCAGGCATCTCTCAGCTGTCCAGCTTGGCAGCAGAGGGTGCTGCCTGGGGACAGAAGAATTTCATTCCTAATGGAAGTGATTTTTGGGGGGCAGCTTCAACCCAAACTGCTTAATGGCTTCAGGTTATGCAAGTAGGAGCAGCCAGCATCTGTATGTTGGGGCATGCTCACTGCTCCAAGGCTGAGGAAAGAGACAATTTCATTTTTTAGCTACTTGCTTAGATATGCATTTGAATCAACTTCTGGAGTTAGTTTTGTGTGTTGCTAGATGTGCACCACTCTTCTGCTTGGCAGCTGGATATTAGCTGGTGAAGATTGCATCTGCCTGAGCTGCTACTGCTGAGCCTTCCTAGGGCTGCAGATGCTGAAGGCAGTGCTTTTTTAGCTAATGAGATGTTGCCATTGGATTTCTATTTTTATTTTGAAGAAATATTTCTGCTACTCAGATTTATTTCAAGCCTTCTTTTTCCACATCCTCAAACTGGGCCTCATCTTTCATCCGGAGCTTCCCCATAATCAACGAATAATAATGATGATGCTGTAAGCAGAGCTGCTGAGATCCCATTAACTTGCAGGACATTTTCCTGGTGTGTACCAGCCACGGGGACACTCCTGGTGGTTCACCCTAGGCACTGAGGATGTGGTTTGGTCTCCCTGCACAGCTCTGTGAGCAGTCATGCAGTGTGTGGTTGGCTCACTAGAGTGATGCTGGTAGAAACAAAAAGGGCTTTAGGAGAGAGGAAGAGGAGTAGTTTGAGGTCTGGGCAATATCCTGTGCAGCAGGATGGAGAGAGATGCAGCCTGTGAAGCACCAGGCTGTGAAGCCGGGTGCCTCCAGCCAACAGAAGACAAGCACTGCACCTTAGGTGAGTGGTGGACCCCATGCTGTGATCCAGACCTGCCCAGACTTGAGGTGGCTGCTGTGTGTCCTGTGTTCCCTGACTTTCCTGTTGTTCCTCTCTTTGCAGGCACACATTCTGGCAGTATCGCCGTGAGAACCCCCAGACCAAAGTGGGGGATCCCCCTCCTGATGGACTGCCTGGCTTCAACAGTGGTGTCCTGCTCCTGAACCTGGAAGCCATGAGGCAGTCCAAGCTCTACAACCAGCTGCTGGAGCCCAGCATGGTGCAGAAGCTGACAGAGAAGTACCACTTCAAGGGTCACCTTGGGGACCAGGATTTTTTCACCATGGTGGGGATGGAGCACCCAGAGCTCTTCCATGTGCTGGACTGCACATGGAACCGCCAACTCTGCACGTGGTGGAGGGAGCACGGGTACAGCGACGTGTTCGACCAGTACTTCCGCTGCGAGGGCCAGGTCAGGATCTACCATGGCAACTGCAACACCCCCATCCCCGACGACTAGGGCAGCAAGCCCTGCAGAGCCATGTGGGCTACACCAGCAGTCTCTGTGGAAGGGTGACCAACTCCCATCCATTGCATCCCAGGGGAATCCCTAGGGATCCCAAGAGTGTGCTGTATCTCACCGCCTGTAGCCTCATCTCTCCAGGAGGAAGCAGTCTGGTAGTTGGAGCAGGGCATCCACAGTCACCGTGGCCAGACTCGGCTCCTGGCTCTGCTTGGGGCAAGTCCATGGTACTCGTCTACACCACATGCCGGGGCATGGCAACAGCTGAGGAGCCATTGGGTGACCACTGCTTTTGCATGTGGCAGAGTGCTGCTCCCTGGGTGCTCTGCAGCCTTACCTTGTCCAGCAGTTGGCTGGAGTCCACAGTCAGGCAGCTGGGTTTTGTTTTGGCATTCCACAGTGGCCCATCTCTGCATCCGGCACAAGACCGTGTATGTGATCCCTCTGGAGAGCAGACACTGTCCTCAGGTCTCCTTCCTTTTGAAGCATTCCAGAAAGGCAAGGGGGTTTTAAAGACTGAAAAGGTGCTTTACATTTTGTTACTTGTAAACAAAAATGCAATGCTGAGTGAGCCTTCCATTGGTTCTTCTTAGCAATAAAAGCTTTACTGACCCGTCTTGTCTTAGAAGCCTTCTGTGGGCATGTACCAAGAGGTTAATTTTTTCTAGCTTTGCCTTTAACCTTTCACAGAAGAATGAAGCTGCAGATATGAAACACCCTTGTCTGATTATCTGTGGCACAGTCTCGTGCAATAGAAGGCTTTATGCTCTTCTCACCATGATTAAAAAGCAGTTGATGTATATCTCTTGGGCAGTTGAATGTGATGTCCCACATAGCTTATTGCTGTGATTTATCTCACATCTGTCCTGACCAAGTGATGCAAGTAAATGGGCCATGGTGCTAATAAATAAGCAGGGTTGGTCTGGAAGGCTCCAGGATGTGCTGTGAATGAGCAGGTTTCAGGCATGAGCACTCTGATCCCTGACCTGACTGGTGTGTGCAAACGCTCTGTTGGAGGAGATGCACACACACATAAGCCTGCTTTCAGCCCTGCCTTCTTTACCTCAAGCCTCTGCATGTGTTTGTGTGCACCCGTGTGATATGCATGTGCAAGAGAAAGGGATGGGGACCTAATGATGGATAATTAGGCTGACCTTCTAATGGCCCACACTGTGTCTGGCAGTTTCCTGAGCTCCTTCCCCACTGCCCATGGCTGACCACTTACCTTTGCTGAGAGAGAGGCTCTCCTCCCTCTTACTGATGTAAAGGGAAGGACTGGCTGCAGTGCGGGCTGCGGCCCTAACCCTACCTTCTTTGTCTTGCTGAACCAGTCCACTTCCAAACAGTACAAAAACTTATCCTCAGGTATTTTCACATCCCCAGGGAAGGAACAATGAAGAGGTGATTAAAGGTGAGTGGAGGAAGCAGTAAGTAGCCTGCTGTATTCAAGTGTTGCTGTGCAGGGCAAGGCAAGCAACCAGGATGCTGGAGGCTGCAGCAGGGCAGGATTTGGCGCAGGTGATGCCCCCTGGAAGACAAGGAGGGTTTGCAGCATCTTAGCTGCCAGAACTGCTGCTGTGCCTAGAGAGCATACTTCTTCCCAAGGGCTGCAGATGGAGGCTTTGCTCAGTTGGTGCCCTCTCTCATTTACATGTGAGCTGGGGCAGGGGGACATCGCTTGCATTGCATGGCCTGGAGCAGGCCCAGGACTGACCCACCTCACCCCTGCCCTGCAGTGCCATGCTGCTTTCTTGGACCTGCCAAGTGAAACAGAGACTGGGCATGGCTTCCTGGTGGAGTGTCACAGTCCCATGGTTGGCAGCAGTGCTTTGTCGACTGTCACTACTCCGGCGTGTCCCAGGATGCCAGTGACTTCCCCAAGTGGCACTGCCCCATATTCACAGCCCCTGCTGTGCCCACGATGCTACTGCAAACACTCAGCCCTGTGCTTGCTGGTTGGAGCATGCCAGTGGTGCCAGTGACACAGGGTGCATTGCTTGCAAAGGCAGGACCTTGCCATCAGTTTGGAAACAGCCATGCTGGAAATACAGGCCTGGCAGTGTGTCAGTGGCCCTAGGGAGTGGTACAGCCATGTGCAAGCATGGATTGTTCGCGGGGCTGAGCAGCCCTGGGGTGGCTCTGGGTGTGGATGCTGGCCTGAAACCATTGCATTAGTTTTGAGATAGTATTGCCGCAGGTGACACCAAGGCTGCATCAGGCTAGGTGCTTCTCTTGACCCACAGCCAGCCCTGTTGCTGGGCCAGGCACTGAGCACACTGCTTGCAACTGGGGGCTGCTCTCCACAGAACTGGGAGCACCTTTCCCCCTCTCTGGGATCCCAGGGGCTGTGAGGGGCACACACCTTGATGCGCACACCCTGGCTCTAGGCCAAAACCTTTTCTTAACTATTTTCACCAAAAAATACTCTTTTTGTTGTTGTTGTTGTTCAAAATGGCAGTCCACTGGGGAGCCCACTGTATTTTTCAACTGAGAAGAACATGTGAGGTAGCTTTTCCTAGGCAGTGCAGATGGCCCAGCTCCTTGTGCAGCAGTGCCTGCCTCCTCTCAAGGTCCCCAGGGCTGTGACTAAGCACTGCAGGCAGCACAGACCCCACACAGTGCTATATATAGACCCTGCACACAACCAGGGTTGTGCTGTCTATGTAATTATCTCCCCTTCATACCCTGCTGATTGCAGGCACTAATGAGCTCAACCACAGAAGCCATCGTGGCAGCCTGGGGCTGCCAACTCAACCTTTTTGAAGGGTGCTGCTACCAGGGCCACTCTGGGGCAGAAGCAGGACTTGCTGTGCTTGACCTGCAGGCACCGCTTGCCCAGAGAGGCTTCATCCCCTGCAAGCAATTCCTACACTCAGTAGCAATTCTTGGAAGCATAGGGACTTTACATCTCCATCCCTCCTTGCCCACTGACACCACCTGCTTTGCAGCCCAGCCTCAGGCAGATGCTGCTCCAGGCATACGAGATCAGACCTGAACAACTTCTCCAGGATTCCACATCAAACTTGAACATCTCCTGGTCCCCAGGTCAGACCTGAGCATCCTTTCTTGGGCCCTGTGAGACTAGCCTGGGGCTATTGCAACCAGCAGTAGGAACTGTTAGCACAAGCGCAGTAAAGGAGGCTTAGAAAGCATTAAGCAATGCTGGTTTGCCACAGGACACCAGGAGTTTGTTGTGCTGACCATGTGGTAGGAACTCTGGGGCTGATGGGCCATGTCCTTGGCCAGCACTGGTCCCCCGCCTAGCAGAGGACATCTGTAGACTGCAGAGCCTGGCTTTGAAGTAGTTTGGACCCTTCTGAAGGCATAGAATGCAAATGGCAGTCCTGAGTGAGCAGCAGGCAAGGGGACACTGCTGTGACACACGGAGCAAGACTGGCTGCAGGAGTGGGGCCATGCCCTGTGGGTCATGGGCATTGCACCCACAGGAGAGCTGCACTGGCTCCAACCAAGGCCTGTGAAGGGGTATGGTGGGATTTACATGAAGGAGCCCAGAGCTCCTCTGTCACATCTGCGGGCTACTTGGTCCTTCCCACCTCTTGCTGAGAGCAAAGTGCTGCTTGTGCTGGAAGCCCACATTTTTCCAGTAGGGAGAAGACAACGGTAGGAGCAGGGGGTTCTCCTTGGTCTCTTTGTGAAAGATGAAGCTGTAGAACGTAGCTTTGTGGCTTGAGCTTAAGGACAAAACTCAATTTATTTTCTTGCATCGTTCAGCATTGGTGGCAAATTGCAGGTAGGGCAAACAGTGCCCCTTGCTTCTGGCCAACTCTGCTCCTGGCCCTGCGCTTTTGCTGCATGGGATTTTTGCTCTCCTCTCCTGTATTTCGTAATGCTGTCAGTGTTTATTCTCGTACGCATTTGTACTTCTTTCCCATTCGAAACGATCGGCTGTTGGTATAAACTCACCTAGGGAGCAGTTACTGTAAGCCTAACCCAAACAGGTGCTGGGGGTGCTCCATTAAGCAATAGAACCACCCCTCCCCACTCTGCTGCTCTCAGAGGATACGATGTTTGCTTTTCAGCTCTCTGCTGTTCATACTGAGTGCACTTGGGCCAGTCTGCCAAGAACAACACAAACCATAACAACGAGCTTCAGCGCTGAGATAGAGTTCCTGACTTTGCAAAGTGAAACACCACCAACAAAACAAAAAAAACCCCAAAACAACCCATATATATTTCCAACCTATTATTTTGCCTTTGCTAAGAAATGCCTGGCTACAGCTGAGCAAGCAGGCACCCAAACCACCCGTCTGCCTTCAGTAGTACCGTGAGCAGAATGAAATCTGCCCCGAGGGAGCACAGAGGAAAAATAAGGGGGAAGGGGATGCAAGAGTAGTAAGCCTGGGATGCACGTTGGCAGCTGCTGGGAGGTTTCCTTTTAATGCACGTTTCTGCACGGTTGCTGCATTGGTTTGAAAGCTTTTCCTCCGAAGCTGTGCAGTTCCATGCAGGGACAAGTTCCCCAGCAGCTGGCTTGTGGCTATTTCAGCCAGGTGGTTAGTAGCTTGGTCTCTGACCATCATGAGCCTCTGTGGCTTTAATTACTAACTGCAAAGAAATGGCTGCCTGGTCTTGTTGGTCCTTTCAGTGCAGTCAGGGTTCCCTTTGTGTGGCTCTCTGGAAATTACTTATTTGCTAACCGGCTGCTAAAAGAGGAGCACTTGGAGCAAGTTACCTCCCTGAGATATTTCACAGGAATTAGCTCCATTGTGTCTAAAGCCTCGATGTTCACCTACGCAATTTGCCTGTCAGACAAAAAAGCTGCAACAAAGCAGAATCTGGAGCCGCCAGAATTAGCTGGCCGGAGGCTTTGGCATTTCTCAACTGGAGAAGGAGATGTTCTGATTTAAGGGGTGTTTCTGAGAGCCAGGTGTGTTTTTCCTGAGGTAGATGTTGTGTGCACCATTGTCGTGGCAGATAGGAAACCATGCCCTGGGGCTCCCGGTGCCTTCTGAACAGACTTTATCTCTCAACTTGTCACAAAATCACAGGATTGTCAGGGTTGGAAAGGGCCTCACAGAATCACAGAACTTTAGAGGTTGGAAGGGATGTCTAGAGATCACAGAGTCCAACCTCCCTGCCAAGGCAGGATCACCTAGGGTAGTTCGCACAGGAATGCATCCAGGTAGATCCTGAATGTTTGCAAAGAAGGAAACTCCACAACCTCTCTGGGCAGGATCCTCAAGGATCATCTAGTTCCAACGCCCCTGTCATGGGCAGGGTCACCTTCCACTAGATCAGATTGCCCTAGCCCGGCCTTAAAAACATCCAGGGATGAGGCTTCCACCCCCTCCTTGAGCAACCTGTTCCAGTGTCTCACCACCCTCATGGCGAAGAACTTGTCCTAGATGAACTTGACACCTTGTAGCTCTCCCAGAAAGCTTGTGCCCAGTGCCTTCACTAGTGCAGCCCCAGCACCAGCTTCTCTCATTTGGCAACAATTTGTGACCCTGCTGGTGACAATCCTAAAACCATGCAAGCCGCAGGCTGCACAGAGCCACGTTCACAGGAGGCACAACATGAAGTATCTCCATTTATCACCTACAGACCACTTGTACCCAGTGCATTTTGCAGCTATTGAAAGGTTTGGAGTCTTTGTCGTAACACATCCCCAACCTGGAGCTGGTTAGCATAAACAGTCCGCTTTAGGGCCTAAGGATGGTCTCAGTTTAGGGAACAAAATGCTTGTAGATGCCCTTTGGCACACGGGGCTCTAGGCAGTGTGTCAGAAAGAGGTTTTGTTGTTTTGTTTTGTTTTTTTTTCCTGCATGTTTTTTACTTTCAGACTCATCTCTCTTCTATGTTGGAGGACTGCTCTGGCTACCTGGGGAGCTCAGCAAAGACAGACCCTTGCAGCAAGATCTGTCGACCTCAGAAGCGAGGGATGTTGTATACAAAATCACCAGTGACAGTAGAGAAAAAAAGGAATGGGCTTGTAAGATTGAGTCCGTGGACTCTGGAACAGGGACATGGGCAGCTGGCCTGGCAAAGGTTGCTCAGCTGAGCTGGCAGGCCCTGCGGTCCTGCAGCAAAACCAGTCAAAACCCGTTCTGTGGAAAATGGAGGACTCTGATGACACAGCAGAACCTGCCACTGATGCAGAGATTGTTCAGGAGAGGGAAATGTAGAGCTGAGGGGAAGAGCTGTGGGAATATGGCTGATGTGGAGCAGAAGATAAAAAATGGGGAGAGAATTCATCGTTGACAGATGCTGGGTAGTGCTGAAACAGAAGGGCATCACCCTAGGGTACAAGGAGGAGCTGTGGAGAGCAGGAAGGCAGTGTGGGAGTTTGCATGGGCAGCTCTCTATTAGCATGGTCCTCAGTTCCCTGCCTTACTGGGACCAGGCACCCAGCTGCAGGAAGGACTATGGGTGAGGTTTCTCTTTACTTGCTGCTCATGCTAAGCTGTGTCTCAGCAGGCTAACATGGGGGTATCCTGCCAACAGCTGCACCGTGGGCACGGGCAGGAGATCTACCAGTGCAGAGCAGGCAGGTGGGCTACCGTGGCTGAAGCTGCCGGTCTGTGCTGTGCCTGGCTATGCCTGTCCCTGCAGGCTGCATTTATGGAACCCCACCTCTGGCCCTGAGAACAGCCTCAGTCTCTTCAGGCTCCTGGAGCTGGCACAAAGGCTCTTTGCTGAGGAGGGCATCAACTGTGGGTGCTTCCTTGTGTCTGGTGCCTACGACAGTAGTCATCATCTGATTCTGCCAGTGAGAAAGTCGTTCAAGGAGACAGCTCTTGGAGTTTCAGCATCATCTTGGGATAAAAACAAGATTTCTTGTGATACATCTGTGAGCCCCCAGGGATCTCCCAGCAGAGCCAGGGTAGGGGCAGAGAGTGGCACCGCTCCTCTCTAGGGATTAAAGCAGCCTTTAGGTTATGGACAAGGGTGGTGTAACTGAAGAGAATCAGCAATGTTTCCACCCTCTCCTAGGAACAAATTAACGTTTTGCAATTAAGTGGGATCTCTGCTCAGTGATTTGGGGAGCTCTTGGTGCTATCGGCAGAGGTGTCCAGCAGCAAATTCTGTCTCATAATTGGAAAAGCTGTCCTGGATCTGTAAAGCAGAAGAGAAACTGCCCCAACCCCCCTGGTCTCTAGGTGCTGCTTATTTCGTTAAATAACAGGAATGAGCTATCGTCTGTGCAGAAGGTGAGAAGGATGCTAGTCTGTGCCAGTGTTCATAGGAAAAGACTGCAGCTCTGAGCTAGCAGCTTGGCTCCCCGACTGGGCATAGGACATTCCCATCAGGAGTCAAGCTGCTAGCTCAAAGCTGGTGTAAGATTCACCGCATAGTAAGCTTTCCAGGTCCAACCTATTTGGACCTGGAAATGCTTGGGATGGGTAGGCACAATCCCAAGCACAAATACAGGCTGGGTGGTGAATGGCTGGAGAGCAGCCCTGAGGACAAGGACCTGGGGATTTAGGTTGATGAAAAGCTCAACATGAGCCTTCAGTGTGAGCGCAGCCCAGACAGCAACTGAGTCCTGGGCAGCATCAAGAGCAGCGTGGCCAGCAGGGAAAGGGAGGGGATTCTGCCCCTTTACTCTGCTTTCGTCAGACCCCATCTGGAGTCCTGTGTGCAGTTCTGGAGCCCCCAGCACAGGAAGGACATGGAAGTGTTGGAGAGGGTCCAGAGGAGGGACACAAAGATGATCAGAGGGCTGCAGCAGCTCTGCTATGAGGACAGGCTGAGAGAGTTGTGGCTCTTCAGCCTGGAGAAGAGAAGGCTTTAAGGAGACCTTATAGTAGCCTTCCAATATCTGAAGGAGGCCTACAGGAAGGCTGGGGAGGGATTATTTACAAGTTCTTGCAATGACAGGACAAGGGGCAATGGGTTTAAACTGGCAGAGGGGAGATTGAAACTGGATGCCAGGAGGAAGTTCTTTGCAGTGAGGGTGGTGAGACACTGGCACAGGCTGCCCAAGGAGGTTGTGGCTGCTCCCTCCCTGGAGGTGTTCAAGACCAGGTTGGACAAGGCCTTGAGTGACCTGTACTAGTGGGAGATGTCCCTGCCTATGACAGGGGGTTGGAACTAGATGATCTTTGAGGTCCCTTCCAACCTTACCATTCTATGATTCTAACCCTTCTGAGGTATAGCAAGAGGGCAGTGAAGAGGGCTTTGGCCATCCCACTTTTAAAAGAGGCAGTAAGTGATCTAGAAGAAATAAGGATGTGATGGCAAAGACAGCAGGGGGGGCAGCACTCTGTGCCTGTGCTGACACACCAATGTTTTTGCATTTGCTAAGAGGCAGATGTTGTAAAAATAGGAAATCCAAGGAGTCATTGCTATTAAACCAAGTGTGATGAAATATCCTATCATGAGTCACTGGCAAGCAAACTTTTACAATTTGTCAGCGTATGCCACAGAATTCGTTTTGCCACTCATTGTTCTGGGGAAGTGTTTCCAGGAAAGAATGAGGATATAAAATGCACAGAGTGTTCCATCTCCTCCTCCCCTCAAGAGCTGTGTGCAATAGGATGCATTAACGAACAATAATAATAATAGGGGAAGCATTTAAATGATTCTGGGCAGAGTAGGGAGGTGCCAAGGCAGTCACTCACTTGTCATGAAAACGGGGTACCACGTTCCTTATGAATAAATGTGTCAGCTGAATTTGGACAGGCCGAATGGGTGCCAGGAGCATCACACACAGCCTGAAAATGACTTTGCGGTCTTCAGGAAGAAGTTACTGCTGTTTGCAGTTCTGCAGCTCTTCCTGCCCATGGATTTTTGCAGCCTGTGCTCAGCCAAGCCCCTCTGCAAAGGCAACATACTGTCCTGGGTTCAGAGGGAAAACAGCAGCACAGGCTGAGAAACCACTGTCTGATATGGAGTTGGGAGGGGATCTCTGTACTTTCTGGATGTCCTTTCTGCTGCCAGTCCCAAATGTTTCAGACTGGAAGGGACAAGATGCTGACCTGGGAAGCAGGTGTCCTGAGGTGATGTGGCTTCTTTTCCCTGTTTCATTTTCATACTGCTCACAGGACAGCAATGCCTACCCTGCTCTGTTGGCATGAGGTGGTTCAGCAGGTGCCCACAGCAAGCAGGGAAAGGCAGCTCAGAGTGCTAGAGACATGCCTGTAAAAGTGCTGGGTAAGGTGTGTGTGGGTACACAGAGCGGTATGTGAGAGTGGCAGGGCATGCTCTGGGGAGACTTCCTACAGTCAGAAGTCCTCCTGGTGATGCAGCAGCATTATAAAGCAAAGTCCCTTTGCCCCCAAAGTCACTTTTGGGATGGGTCATGGAGTCTGAAGTGCTGCCATGCTCAAGAGAGCAGGAATGCTGTGGGCAGACATAAATTATATATAATGGTCTCAGCCACATTTGTCCTTCTCAAAATAACTTTGCTTTTTTGTGGATCAGTTGTCTGAAAACCATAATTGATGCTCTCTGAGCCCTTTATAGTCACTTGTCGAATAGCAGTCTTCTGGTACTGCAAGGGCAGGCATGGAGCTGACCAAAGCTAAATCAGTGCCGAGGGCAGCAGCAGGGAGTGGGCTGAAGGACAGGATGTTTGTGACTGTCCTACACCCACCCAGGGAAAGTGTCTGTCCCACTCTGTAGCCACAAGGTGCAGGGAGTGTGCTGGGATGTTAGTGATGTCCTTGGGACCCCAGCACTGGTGCCTGCATGCTGCCCAGCACCTGAGCGTGTACTGGGCTCTCAGGATTTCACTGAAGACTTTGCACTTTCAGAGTGCTGTCAGATTTCAGCACAGTAAAATGCAGGCTAGTTCCTCCAAACTCCAGATTTGGGGAGCACAAGTGAACCTGTTCATTGCGTTTGCAGAAGACATAGACTCCTGTTACAGGAGGTCCCCTGGCAGAGCTGTATGCCCCACCATCTGGTTTTAGTTAAAAGCCAAATTCATCTGCCTTCTTTTGATTTCCCCCTCAGAGACTAGATGTCACAGTCCTTCATGTACAGAAGATCCAAGGCATGTTATTTTTAACCAAGCCTTGTAATAAAACTGTATGATGCATCGTGGAGGAACTTAGAGTCATGCGAAGGTGACAGAAGGTGAAGAGCTTGGCCAGGGAGAAGGCAGGTGCCTGCCCCAGGAGAGGTTGGGCACCTGCCTAGGATAGTACAAACAGATCTGCAGTGTTAGGTGAGAAAGCAGTTCTACTGAGATGATGAATTCTGCTGACAAAGATGAAGTGGTGAGCTCTTGAGGTTTGTAGCACAGGACTCACTGGCTGCCAAGGCTGCACATGTAGTGCTTCAGCAGTAGGGCTGGGTGCAGTGGGCAGTGCTGCCCCTGGCTCAAGGGAGCTGCTCTGAGCAGGGGTACAAGGCTTGGCCCAGGCTCACATTCTTTACAGTTGTGTCAGCTCTGGTGGATCAAAAGGTGTCCTAGGCTAAGTATGATACCACAGCTCACTTGCTTCCTGCTGCCTCGGTTTTGTGTGTGACCATCACGGAGTTGTCAGGGATGGCAAGGCATAAAGCTACCTGGCTTGTCAGGGCTCGCCTCTGCATTTCCATGCACTTAGAGCCAATAAATAAAGACATCTCCCCTGTAATCCCAAAATTTTTTTGATGATGAGAAAAGGCAGTTGAAAAGTTTTGTTGCACAACCTCGAAGATCAAATAGTGATTTGTTTAGAAGGCACTTTGTGATACTGCACAGCATACAGGATCAGCAATTAGCTGGAAGCAAATATTCCTCCTCATTTCCCAGGAGTGTGTCATTAGGCTAATGCCTCACCAGGTGAACATTGTCATTATCAGCTGCAAATATTGCTGAAGTTCCAATCATTTGATTGTGGTTCACTTCCTATATTTTCAAATATTGTTGATTCCATTTCAGTGCTGCCTCAGAAATGATCAAGTGATGGTTCTCCTCCTTTCAAACTGCCATAACAAACAACCGTTGGAAATACTCTGATATTTCTGCAGCTGGGAGTATCAGTGGCAGTCAGAGAAAATGTCCCTGTCATGCAAATCTTTCATAGTTTATTTTCCAGGTGAAAGAAAAGCTAAGATATCGTATCCAATGCACATAACTTCGGCCTGCTGCTCATCTCCCTGTCTCCTACAACCTCTACAGCAGCCCAGAGCCCACCAGCAGCTATGCCTAACATTGCTGCAAAACCTGGCTTGCTACTGCCTTCCAGCCCTTTGACAAACCTCTGCAAAAAGAGAGGAGAGCTCAGGAGAGCAGATCCATGCTTTTTCTGTAGTTATGAACAAATATAAACCTTTGCCTTGTTTGAAGGACTCCAGCACAGAGCCATGAGGATGCTGGAAGGAGTGGAACATCTCCCTTGTGAAGACAGGCTGAGGGATCTGGGGCTCTTTAGCTTGGGGTAGAGGACACTGAGCAGTGACCTCATTCATGTTCATAAAGATGTGCATTGCAGTGTCAGGAGGACAGAGCCAGGCTCTTCTCAGAGATGCCCAGTGATAGGACAAGAGGCAATGGGTGCAAGCTGGAGCAGAGGAGGTTCTAAGTGAACAAAAGGAAAAACTTTTTTATTGTGAGAGTGAGAAAACCCTGGAAGAGGCTGCCCAAGAGGTGGTGGAGTCTCTTCTGGAGACATTCAAAACCTGCCTAGATTTGTTACTGTGTGACCTGCCCTAGGTCATCCTGCTCTACCAGCAGGGTTGGACTGGATGGTCTTTCAAGGTCCCTTCCAACCTGTAACATTCTGTAATTTTGTAAACTCTGTGGGTTAAGCCCAGTCCTGAGCATGGTGTTCCACCATGGGCTTTTGCTGTGGAGCGCAGCTCTCAGGGTATTGTGAGGGGACCACACAGAAGGAAAAATTGCCACCAAGGTTTGCGTTGGGCTTGTGTGCAAGGGTTTAGGTTTTCCAGCCTGACTCCCACACCAAGATTGACGTCCCCCTGGTGCTATTCAGGATTGCTCTCTGGTGGTTCCTCTGCTTGTACCACTTTTCTTCTTGTTCAGAAAAAGCAAATAATAGAAGAGAGGTATTCTTAGGAATATGCCTCCCAACCTTTTCAGTCTGTTGCCTGTGGCCAGTTGAGTATGGGGAAGGCTGAGGGGCTGCTTCCCTTCCCTCCACAGCATCCCACCACAGGGCAGAGAGGTGGGTCAGGGCTCTCCCTTTACCCCTTGTGGATGTTTTACTGGTTTGGGAGAAAATTTGATCTCATCATTTTTGTGTAATTCCCAAGCTTCTGGTACTAGTACAAGCCTGTGGGACTTATGAGTACTGCTATTAGAAAAGGGAGCAGGTAGGCTTCTGTCACTGGGAGCATCTTGTGATAAGGTCCATGACACCCTCCTGGCCCAAGCGATGGCTCTTTCTGGGGAGTGCTGCAAGCCCAGGCTGAGAACGTGCTGGGGAGGCCCCCAGGTGTGGGGATCATTCTCCTGGAGCTGGGCTCCTCAGGGCTCTGCAGAGTAGGGTGGAGGCATCACTCCTCAGCAATCCCATACCCTCCCCCTGCTTCAGCCTCCCCTCTGAGAACCGCACACCATGTCCTACAGGGCATACTGGAGCACTGAAGCTCCTTGCCCAGCTGATCTGGAAACTGTCATTTTCTAGCACATGAGATCTGTGTGCATGAGGGAGCATTGGACGATCCGTGTCTGATGGAGAAGAAATGCTTTTGGATAGGGGAAAGATCTCTGGTCACGGGCATCTGACAGAAATAAAAATTGAGGAGAGCTGCATGAACAGTGATAAATGTTTCTCACAGAAAGGGCTGTTAATCCCAGAAGCCTCAGCTGGTTTTCTTCTTTAGGGATGATGTTAGGTGAAGCACCTGTCAACAGTGTTGTCTTGAAAGCCTTGAGAGGAAACTGAAAACCTGCTGTTGGTTGCATGAAGTCCAGTAAACAACTTCAGCCCTGAAGAAATGCGTCCCACGTGTGTTGCATGGCAGCCTTTGGATCAAGAGGCTTTGGCTATAAATCAGAAAGCAAAAAATGCTTTATTTTGCATGCTCAGGTGACAGGCCCCAACGTTGGCCATTCCTCGCTCCCACACCATGCCCTAGCTGGGGCTTCTGTTCTCTGCCATATTTTCTGCAATAGGAGAACATCAGCTGGGCTTTCTGCGTGGGTTTATGTTCGCACCCTGTGAACCTACACCTCCAGAGGGAAAAATGATAGCAGGAAAGACAATATCTGCACCCACCAGGAGGAGGCATGAATTAGCTCTTCGTTAGCGTTCACACTCCTAATGCAAGAAGCTCCTTTCAAGCTGTGGTGGGACACAGGCTTTTTGCACATTAAATGTTAACAGGTAGTGTCAGCTTTCACAGTAATGTAAGGCTGGCATCTCTTGCTGGCTTATTCTTGCTTCCAAAAGCCATCTTTCATCTTTTTTAGGAGGCTTATCATTATTAGACATGATAAGCAAAAGGCTTTAAACATTCTCACTGTCTCTCACAGACCAGTTTCATTCAACACCTGGCCCAAAATGCAGCCTGTCCCTTTTGTCTGCACCACGGGACTTTTGGCCAAGTGTCTGAGGGAGAGTGAGCACACCTGGGTGTTCATTTGTGCATCAGCACGTGAAATTTTCATGCCATCCTCCTCAACCTTTAAAGCAGAGGCAGTGTCCTGCAGGAGGGTGGGATGGTGCTTTTCCTGGCACTCAGACACATGTGGCCATGTTACAGAACAGGACCACGGGTGTTTGCACATGCAGGCAGTCATTGTGCTGGAGGAAGCTGAGGCAGGAGCACCAGGGCAGAACTGCAGGTAGTTTGGGGAAAAAAAGAAAACATAAAATTAAAAGAAAATTAAGACTGAGGAGGGAAGTTCCAGCCACTGTTAAACACAGGAACAAGCAGCAGCTCACTGCATGGCTGTGGCCCTGCTCTCTCCATACCTTGGAAGAACTTTTTGGGTATTGTGGCCTTTGTTTTCTTCCAACATGTAAAATGCAGATGGAAAATCTGGAGGGTTTAGCTGTGTTTTCTCAAAACTGTCAGTCCACCGAGTTTAAAAAGGAGCCACCCTCCAGCACAGTGTTTTTCCAGCCCTGGCACCGGTGGGACCCCTTCTCCCCAATCAGGGTCCAAGCCCTTTCCCACATAGCCAAGCTCACCCCACGCAGTAGCTGCCCTGATCTCCCTCTTCCCAGAATACAGCTGCCTGGACCTCCACACCAGGCCATTCCTGACAATTAGCAACCAGCCAAGCTAATCTACACCTCCCAGCAGAGCACCGCTGCAGCCAGGAAAATGGACTGTGTGCTTGATCCGGTGCTGGGAAGCACCATGGGCTCCAGCCAAGTTGGCTGTTGGCAAAGCAGGCTCCCTGCCTGCTGGGAGGCTATGTCCCAGGTGCCCTGGGAGCAGTGGCCATGGCAAGGAAAGCCCTGGTAGTTTGCAGGATGTGTGCTTTTCAGCAGGTCACACTCTGGGGAGCAGGATTGTTGCATGGCTTCTGAGATGTGAGCAGCAGTCATGTACAGGTCTTGCATAATGCCTGTCTGATTTCCAGAGCTGCTGCATTGGGAAGTGGAGCCACCAAAACTGGGCCACAGGGGGAGTCTGTGCCCTACTGCTTGTGGAGTGCAAAGTCCTTTGAGTAACAGCATCTCTCACATCTTCATACCTGTCAGTGCTGCTCTTGGTTCATGCTGGAGCAAGAATGAGCAGAGCCAGGCCAGGTTCCTCTGCCTCTGCTTCTGCTTACCCACCCCACAAGCTCTGTGGCATCAGCAAAACCGCAGCAGCAGTCACCATGGTCAGGGCACAGACATCCCCTCTAACTGCTGCATCCCTATGCTGCTTGTGGTCAGAGCTGTGAGCTGGCCAGCGTCCTCTGCAAAATGTGCTCCTCGGCTGACCTTCCCAAGGGGACAAATGAATGTCCTTGTATGTGGCTTCACCCTCAGTGCCGTGCCAGGGCATAGGGGCTGTGGCCCTTTGCTCACCTCTCCCATGGCTCACACCCAGGCTGGAACACTCAGTGGGATGTTAGGGAGGTCTGCTGGCCAGAAGCACCTAGTTGCTAGCTGGGCAGGGAGGCAGGGGATGCTGCAAGCCTGGTGTGCCCTCAGAGCTCGTCTGGGGACTGGCTGACACTTGAAACCTGTGGGGTGGGAGCGCACTTCTTGAGAAAGGTGGAGATGCTTACAGCCAAGAGGTGTTTGTGTTATCTCTGGGAGCAAAGATCCACCAAGCTGGCCTGCTGAGCAGCTGAAGGAGGGATTCTTGTGAAGATGAGACAGCCCTGTTTGGCCTAAAACTAATGAAGTGAGGCTGAAACAACAACAGCACAGCTTCAGAGCAGATTTTGAAGGCTATGGTGCCTGACCAAAGAGCAGTGCAGCAGCGCAGGGACTCAGAGACTGATACACAGGCCTGCCATACTCAGCACCCCGTGGCTGGCTCGTTAAGCCTTCATTAAAATGAGTGGGCATCACCACACTGCTGAAGGATGCTTTGCTGCTGACCATCAGCACACTGCTGTGGCACATCTCCAAGCTGCAGGGAAGGGGCAGGTGGTGGCAGAGGGCTGTTTAGGAGGCATGTGCCAAGGCTGGAGCAGAGGGAAGCAACCAGGAAAGGCAGCTGCCTGCTGGAAGGGATGAGATGCAGCTCTGAAGGTGGAGCAAGGATTATAGGTAGCTCAGCCTGCTGGGGTGGTGGTGCTGTGATGGACAGGCGGAAAGAGTAGTGTGAATTAAATGATTACCAGGTAATTAATTTCTGGGCACTACCTCTGCTGATAAGTATGCTGGGCGGAGGGACTTCAGCTGCATTCCCACAGGCTGGGTGCAGCAGCCAGTACAGCTTTACTTGGCTGTGGACCTGGTGCATGATGACAGTGGCATGGAGCTGCCCTGCCTGCAGCCAGCTCCTTCAACATCACATCCAGGTACTTGAGAGCGATTTACAAGAGGCTGCCACGTCACTAGAGAGGGAAACAATGTGACATGATGTTCCACCACACTCCTTAGGGTGAGCTCCGAGTAATTACTCCAATTACATGCCAAATTACAGAGAAGCTGGTGGCCTCCACACAAGGACAGATTGCAAGATCCATCTTTAATCATGGCTCAGGTGTTGTGCTCTGCCGCCTTCAATCTGAGGTACATGTTCATTTCCCCTGATGGGGCTCTAATCATGCTGCTTATCATCACCTTTTTATCCACTCCTTTATTTTAGCACGCCTGCCAAAGAAGACAGTATATTAATCAGGCAAGTTTCCTTTATTGCTTCTCATCAGCACCAAACTGTCTTCTAAAAAAGAAGCAGCCAGGTGTCTTCACCTGGATTTACCTAGTAGAGGCATCCGTCAAAACCTGACAGGTGACAAGCCCGTGGGGACCATGAGTTGTTGCTTCAGGTAAATGATGAAGGATGGGGCTCAGGCAGGCAGGGAGAGGCCAGCTGTAAATCCAAATTCCTCCCTGAGGCTGTTTTCATGCTAATATTTATGGAAGCCCATCAACGGCTTCTCCATCTGCCTGCAGCCGCAGCACACCCTGCTGAGCAGGGCTGGCACAAGGATGAGCTTCATGGCAGGAGGTTGATCCATAAGCGCAGATTTTGCCCATAGTGGAGCTGCAAGGCTGTGTCATGCTCCTTGTCCTGCCTGAAACATTTTCATCCCAGTTTAACCTAAGTTCAGACTGAAAAGAGCAGTCGTGCTAGGGACCACTGGTGCAGAGATAAGGAGACACGTCTCCCAGGGATGCATCACTGTGTGCAGCTGGTTGCTTCATCATGACCTTCCCAGGGTGCCTAGGTGTTGATGGCTTCACTAACTGCAGCCCTGGTCCTGCCCTCCAGCCACATGCCCTCCATCACCTGGTATGTGGAGGCAAGATAACCCCATCTGTAAGGAAACAGCTGCATCCCTGGTGGGACAACAGGTGCAGAGGGCTAGGGCTGCTCAGGCACCACAGGCTACCCCCAGAGTGGAAACGGAGCCACTCCTGGTTTCTCCATAGCACATTCCTGATGACGATCTGTCTCATGCACAAGGACCTTGAGCAGCTTCAGAGAGAAGCCAGCAGGACAGGCAGATGAGGGGCGTGCAGGCTGAGCCTCCCCAAACCTTGGTTACAGCACTGGCAGGGATGGGGAACACACTGCAGGCCTTGACAGAGCTTCTCAGGGGCCAGCTCTGAAATCCACATCTTGTTTCCAACCACAGCCTTCTTTCATCCTCGTCTGCCAAGTAGAAGCACTGGCCAAAGATTTAATCACATCAGAAAGAGCTTTAGTAAGCTGGGATCAAGTTAGCCCTTTAACCTCCTTTTCTGGCTGGTGTGGATGGTGTCCTGGGAATGTCTGTCCATGAGAAGTCTGTCTTCCCATCCTTTGGTTACTCCTTGTCTCTCTCTTTGGCAGCTTCCCTGCTTTCTCCTGAAGTGGTGACCCCACCACAGGCACAGCTTTGCAGGTCACTTGCTAGCCCCTCTCCAGTGACTGTGTTCAGTCCTTCCCCTGGGAAGGCACTTTCTTGAGTGTACTTCCCCAGCCTCCCTGGGTGCATCATCCCTCGGCTGGCGGTCAGGTACTGTGCAAGGGACACAGCCTGCTCCCAGGGCTGTGTTTGCCCCAGGACGGCTTCGCCAGAGCCTGGGCACCTTTTGCCTCCACCGAGAAGAGGAGGTGTTAAATAATGGAGGTATGAGAATTGATTCCCAGCAGAACCTCCTGGGCACACCTGGCTGAACAGTGGTTCTGTGCTCGCAGCAAGGCTCTGGGACATCTGGAGTGTCTGGATTGCCAACGCGCTAACTCCATGTGCTTGCTCCAAGCATCTGGAAGTGCCAAACACCTTACGCAAGCCTCTGACATCAGCGCTGTCACAAGTTCGGCTGATAGGGACACTCTGGAGAGCGACCTGCCAAGATCTCTTTTCCATTAAGTGGTGCTAATTGACACTAACGATAATTCCTCGCTTCAGAGCTTTGTTGATGGAAGCTAGTTGCAGCCATTTCACCCTTCAGCACAGGACTGATGTCAGCTAGAGCGGCCTGGGACATCCTGTTTACTCCATGGAGCTGCAGGCAGCGTGCCAGCACTGGGACCCCGGGGGAAGTCCCGGGGACTCGCCGGCGCTAATTAGGTGGCTCCTTCCCTAAGCTCCTTTGCACTGGCCCATGTGTCAGACCTGCTGATTGGAAAGTCTAACCACAGTAGCTATTGTTTAACGTCTTCCTGAGGATGGAAAATGTTTTGTAATTATATTATTTTATTTCATTTTATATAATTTTAATGTGCTGTACTGCAGAATCACAGAGCCATTGAGGCTGGAAAAGACCTCGTCAAGTCCAGCCTATAACTTAACACCATCACATCAGCTAACTCATGCTACCAAGTGCCACATCCAATCTTTTCTTAAAGATCTCCAGGGATGGTGACTCCACCTCCCCGGGCAGTCCATTCCAGTGACTAATCACCCTTTCCATGAGGAAGTGCTTCCTAATATCCAACCTAAACCTCCCCATGCACAGCTTCAGGCTGTGTCCTCTTGTCCTGTCACAAGTTTCCTGGGAGAAAAGTCTGACCCCCACCTGACTACAACTTCCCCTCAGGTAGTTGTAGAGAGTGATAAGGTCCCCTCTAAGTCTCCTCCAGGCTGAACACCCCCACCTCCTTCAGCCTCTCCTCATAAGACTTTCCCTCCAGCTCCCTCCCCAGTCTCATCACTCTCCTCTGGACCTGCTCCTGTGTTTGGCTTTTGCCTCCCAAATGCAGAGCAGAAATACTTATCAAATACCTCTCCCTTTCTGGGGTGCTGCCTATAGGATTTGCCACCCATTGCCTTCTTGGGCTGGGCAGACGCTCCTCCTTGTGCTTACTGCTTCTTCTGGATTCCTGATGTACTTGCAGCTTGTCATAAATTTCTACTTTTTATTCTGTTTTTTATTTTTTTGCCTGCTTTCAACTCTTGAAAAGCTTGTGCCATGCTTGTCCCCTACACCTTCTCCTGGTTGCAGCTTTGGGGAGCTGGCCAAGTTGTGCTGGGGCAGCTCTTGGCCACTGCTCTAGGGTTGCTATTTGCATGCCCCATTCCTGGCCTGTCATTTTCACATTTCACAGCGTGGAGCTTTCCAACACACTGACTGCTCCCCATCCCCTCTCTGTGGGCATTCACCTGGGGGTGCTGCTCCCCTCATGCTCTCAGTCCGCTGTGCCAAGACAGCACCTGGCAAAGCAGAGGTGGAGGTGGGCAGTTGGGCAGGTTTCTGCTGGGTAGGAGTGGTGGCTGCCTTTCATCCCCAGGAGAGGCAGATAAGCCTTTCATGCTACCCACACATGCACTGAAAAGCACAGGAGCCAACACCCAAAACCTGTCCACATGCAAAGCACAGGGAGGGGGCTCCTCTGGGAGTGGGAACATGGGCACCCTGCAAAGTGATGCCTCAAAGAAACAGCCCCACGGGAGGGCAAGAGTCTGCTTGTTGCTGTGCCCTGCATGCATCCCATCCTGGGCACCGTATCTCTGCTGCAAGGACTTTGCCCAGGAAATGTGTTTTGGTTCCAGTCACAATAAGAAAGAAAAAAAAAAAAAAACCTGCTTTCAAAGGTGTCTCATGGCAACCTGAAGACCTCAGCATAGCCTCGAACTGGGACTTGTTCCAGCTTTCTCCTGCCCCAAAAGAGAGCATGGCTGAAGCAAGTTGGCAGCTGCCACCAGGTTGTGGTGGAGATGGGGATGTCCCCTGCATGTAGTGTTTAAGAAGGCTTCTACCCCCACTGCAGGGAATGGGGGCTGTAACCTGTACATGTCTCACCCCCGTGTGCCCTGCTCATACGTGTGTATGGCCACGGCTCAGGCTCATACTCATACGTGTGTATGGCTGTAGGGCAAGAGGCTTCTCTCAACACCATGCTCTGCAGTTCCCTCCCCCAGTAATTGCCCTTCCCCAGGAGCTTGTGACCCAACTGGTGCCATAGGTCATCACAGCAGGCAGACCAAGGCAAGGCACAGATAGCAATTAATTTCTTCTCTACAAATTATCAAATTGCAAACTTGCTTTTTAATTGTACACTCTTTGAAAGAGGCCACTGTGAGGCTGGGACACATTTCTACCTGTGGGTCACCAAAGAGCTACGTGGCAGCTGTTTTTCTGGTGCCTGGCGAAGCTCTTCAACCAGGCTAAACAGCAGTACCCCTTGGGCGTCACCCTGCCCCAACCTCTCACTCCTGCCTTAGCCAACTTCACCCCAGCAAGTGCATGGGTTGCTCTACAACCCAAGCATAGCTCTTACGCAGAAGCAAAGGCTGATGCAGCCCATGGGCTGCCCATCCACAGAGTGCAGACCAAATGGCATTACTGGTTGCCCAGCTTGAACCCCCATGCCTCGAAAAGGCTCAGCACCCATCTCAGCCCTGAAGCACTTCTACAGAGCTGCAGGCCCTGTGCAAGAGCTCATGTGCCTGCTTCACTGTCATCTCACTGGGCTGTGTGCCACTGACTCAGCCTTGAGAAGGGGGAAGGAAATGGATAGATGCCCATAGGAAAGGCAGCATCCTAGAGCACAGGACAGTGCTGCCCAGCCACAACCCCACACACTCACACCCTAGGAAGCTGTGATGACAAAGGACTGTAGGTATGAGCAGGACAAAAAGGCAGGTATGATCAGAGGCTGATTCAGCTGGTACAGGTTCACATCACCGGCTACCTTGGAAGGGCTCTGACAGCTGAGTAAGACGGGCAGCTCTCCTGGTACCCAACCCAATCCCATAGTACAGGTCTCTCTTACTTGCCTTTTTATTGGCTTTGTGCACCCCAGCTGGTCTTGACCGGGCTATTTACACAGTGCAGGCAGGCACAGGCACTCCCCTGTTCATGGTAGAGGACTCGCTCGTCCTTGTGTTTGAGGTCTGACATGTCAGCTGGTCCCCTAACTCCCAGTAAGTTGGTCAGTGTTTGGTCTGTCTAACTGCAGAGAAACTGGTAGTGATTTTGAGGTGGCTTTTGTTGTGTCTCCCGTTTTAGCCCTGAGGTGCTGTCTGGTCTCCCCTTGCAGTGATGGAGGGCTCCATTCCCCTTCCCACGTGTCAACATCCACCAACTGCACCCGTAACATCTTTTACTTCCAACCATTCACTTTGAAGGCTTGTTCTGCTGGGTTTTCCCCCATCTTTTTATGCAAGGAGGCTGGTGTGGGGGTTTGACCAAGTCACTAGAGAAGTGGCTGTGGGGCATCTGTTCTCTTCAAATGCCTTGATCCAGTGTTTGCGGTAGTCCTGCTGATTGGAGCAGAGACCTACAGAGGTCCTTTCCACTCTGTATTTGATTTTTGTCTGGGTGATGTGCGCAGCACTGGACAGTGATTCATCACTGCTCTTGCCATCACAGGGTGGCCTAGTTGCTTTCATCAGCTGTGGCCCCTGGGTCACATCCTCAGCCATTGCTTTCCTATACCGAGTGTCCTCCATCACACCTGCACCCATAGGTCCCAGCCTGACCTTTTGTTCATGGTTTCAAGGTATATTTGGGGCTGAGGCTGTTCCCTGCATGATTCAGATCACTGGCACTAGCAGCATGTGCTCATTGCTGTTTATGGCACCATCAGCCTGTGTCATCTGCTTGTCCTACCAGGAAAGATTTTTCTAGTCATTTAGTTAATTGGTTAAAGTATTAAATTATGCAACACCAGGAGCTGATCCCCTAGAAGCTGCTCGTAACAGCCAAATGGCATCTCTAATTCTTTCTTGCTCTTCACACTTGGTCAGAGCATCTGTTTGCACACAGTATTTTGCCTCAGAATGTCAGGTGGCATTAAAAACCTTGAGAAAACTGGATTGCAAGGCAGCAGCCCAACTTGTCAGGAAGGGTTGCAGTCTTCTCCAAGTAAAACCAGCTCTGTTTTACAAATCTCTCACAAGAGCCATGCTGGCAGGTCTGTAAGATGCTTAACTGTGTTTGGACACCACCGTCTACATTGCTGCCTTGGCCATTTGGCTACGGGCTGTAATTGATGGCCCTGGAAAGTTCCTTGCCCTGTCCCTCTGCGAGCCAAGGCCCCAGACTCCGCCTGATGCTGGGTTTGCATCTGTCCTTTCCCTAGCTCCTGAGCACCATAATGAGCTCCTCTATTGTACAGGTTTTGGTACAAGAAAAATCAGTGGCAAACCATTAAAAATGGGAGAGACTAGTACCCTCTGGGGACAGCAAGGACTGTTTGCTGCCTGCCATCTCTTCCCAGTGGTGCCCTGCTAAGTATCCCTGTCTCGGAGAAGGTCTGGGGGCAGGCAGCGTTTTCGAGCTTGTGCTGGGGCTCATCAGTAGCGTGTGTGCACAGGGCCACTGCTGTGCCCTCGGGAGAAATACCCTCAGCAAGGACCATCAGCAGCACAGCCCCTCCGCCCTGCACCACCTGGTGGGCAGGTCCCGTGGCTGGGCATGCTTTGCTTGGGCGAAGGCTGGAGGCTCCAGAGCTGAGGCTGATAGCCTCATTTCCAGGTTAAACAGCTGGGTGGGTTGTTAGAGGAAGTCTTGCTGTGCCTGCAGAGCTCCTCACCCCACGGGCTGGAGGAGAGCTGTCTGCTGCCCCAGCACAGTGGAGGATGCAGGATGGAGCCAGCCATCCTGCTGGGATGAGAGCAGCAGCCCATGGGATCAGCAGAGTCGCTGCATCTCTGTGGAATCTCACGTGCCAAGGAAGGGAGCTGCAGCCTGGACTGCACTGCCTGGCAGTGCTCCGGGCAGGGCTGAGCCAAGATCAGGTAGCACATGTCCCAGGAAAAACCCAAGCACCATCCTCATGGCTGTGAGGGACAGGGGAATATGGTGCCTGTGCAGCTTGTCCCATGGGAAGTGCAGAGGCACCACAGTGGTGCTGGCACTCAGAGAAACTTCTTATGCTACCACCTTCTGGGAAATGAGCCCTGCTACCATAATTACTGCTACTCCTCACAGATGTTTTCTTGTTGTTTCCTCTGCTTATGGCTATGAGCGTGGAACCCTCCTCCAGGAGGATGCTCCAACAAGCACCAGCTCGCTTGGCTCCGCAACCTGTCCCTTGGCCATGGGCATGGCAGGCAGGGCAGGCAGCAGCAGGCAGGACTTTACCCACTCAAGTCTGCTTCTTTCTTGTGTCTTTGGCCAGCACATAAAGGAGCGCTGGAGAGCATCAGGCTGTTTGCTAGTGTACTGGGGTCCTTTCCAGCCCCTCATGGTTAGAGCAGCATGCCAGGTCTGGCACATGCAGGGTGCAGGCAGGAGATGCCACCTCTTTGCACCTGTGTCAGGTGCATCTGTGTGGCTCATTTTGCTTGTGTGATGTGGGCTAGGGTGTCTCAGACTCTGCTCTGAACTGTAAAAACGTTTTATAAAGTAGTGGCTGTTCGTGGAACTGCATCACGGGGCCTTCCAAAGTCAACCCTCCAATCGCTAAAACAACTTGCAAGCACTTTTTGTCTATCCTGCCTGGCAGCCCAAACACCCAGAAGAATAAGCTGCATAAGGACAGCACCAATCTTGCTGTAACGTGATAAATTATGTAACACAATGTCACAATTATGCATTTCTGAAAGAGAAGTAGGGCAGGGAGCTGCCAGAGACAGCTCCGCTCTCTGGGTGAGCAGCACCCACGGGCTGCTGCTGAATGAACCATAATCTGGTGGGGTCACCTCCCTCTGCATCCTTAATACCACAGTTCACTGCAGAATTCATGGGACCTTCCAAGACCTTTTTTTTTTTTTCTTTCTTTGTTTTATTTTTTTTTTTCCCTTCAGAGGCAGTGAAGGAGAAGAAAAACCAAACCCTAACAAAGGAAATAAACAGATCGTTTCTGCAGCCGGCAGTAGGCTGCCTTGCATGATTCTTGCAGAGCCCCTGGCAGCACTTGGTAAATCATTTAACCAGGGCTATGTCCTGGGTCAGGGCCTTCCAAGATCCTTAGACCATCGCATTTGCAGAGCATCTCTTTGCAGTTCCTGTAACAACACACTGAGCTCTCGTGTTTCATCTTCCTCACCACACTGGGGGAAGAGTAAATACGTGGTGCTCTTTGCAGAGCTTGTCACAAGTGGATGAAGAAACACAGAGACTGAACTGAGTTGACTGGTTTGGGTGACTTGGAGCCCTCAGGAAGAACCAGCAGCCTGTGTTTCATCTCCACTTCCTTTGCCCCAAACACAGATGGGAAAAACAGGAGGGGGAGGGAGGAGAGGCAAAAAGAAAGTGAGAGACAGGAGGCAGGAGGAGTAACATCTGGTGCAGCACTAACAGTGTCGTTGGTGCAAGCCGAATATTTTAGAGCAAAACAGTGCTTTGGAGTAGTGCAGAATTATAGAAACATTTTCTTTTTGCTAGTCTGTCCATCTTCATCTGAGGGACTTGAGTCAGTTGTGAAGTAAATAATTCAAATATTTCTTTTTCTTCCTCTAAGAGTAAGGAATGCCCTGGCTGGTGCTGGCTGTGGCAGTGGGCTGGCTAGGAGGCTGTGGGTGAGAGTAAAGCTGCGCACAGCTGTAGAGGTGCCACGTAGCTATGTGGAGGCATGTGGAGCCCAGGGCACACTGCAGCTGCCAGGTGTCCCCACAGGCAATGACACCCCCTAGGATGTGCTTCAGGATGGACGTCTGGGTTATGGACCACAGAAAGTGCTTTGCACAAAAGTGAGATACATGAGATGAAAATGAAAGCGGTGCATTCACTGTGGAGCTTAAGTTCCACTCATTACTCCTAACAGCAGAGACAAACTCTGTGCCAGCAGTTCTGCTCTCTCTTGGGCTCACCCAGGCCATTCACATCCAGGCCACTGTCCCTGAGAACTGTGGGCTGTGTCATAGATATGTGCCTGAGGCTGGAGGAGCAGGGTTAAGCACAACACACACATCCAAAGCCCCTCCCATCACATACCTCCCCCATAGCCCTGTTCGTGCCTGGAGAGGAGGAAATCCTGCCAGAGCTCGCTGGATGCAGAGGGGAATGACCCAGACCACTCCCAGGCCCATGTTCCTGTCCTGAGATGCACAGGGCTGCATGGTGCTCCTGAGCTGTCGTGTGATGCCAGCAGAGGCAGAGGCACTCATGTGCCTGACTATGCCTGGCTGAGTCTGGAGAGCGTTTGTTCAGGGTGGAAGAGCCTGAGCCATGCTACTACTTCTCTGACTCCTCCAAAGGCTATCAAAGCCCTCCCGGCAAAGCAGGGAAGCCAGGATGTGCTATCTCTAATGTAAAAGTGCAGCAGGAAGAGACAGCTGCTTTCAGAAACAGCCTTCGCAAGGTCATCTCTGAGCAAGCCCAAGCAGCAGCAGCAGAGGGCTTGAGCACTTTTCTGCAATTCAGCTCAAAAAGACTGAATCTTGCTCTTCCTTTGTGGGAAGGAAGGCGTGTGAAGGCAAGTCTCTAGAGCTTTTATTTTGAAGCCAAATGCTTAGAGTGCATGAAGACTGCAAAAGCATTTTCCTTCAGGCGATACAAATCAAATAAATGGAGACAGCACACAGCAGTTCAGGGCAACAGTCAGCACTGGCTGCACTCCTGTCTCAGCATCGTGAAGGCATCGGTGGCAGGAGCTCCTGGGGCTGACAGCTTCAGGAGCTCTTCTGCCCCTCCATGTTTGCCACCTTCTTGGATCTGTATCTCTAGCGTGGTATAGCTTTGCGCTGAAGCTTTCCCAGCAGGGTTTTCCTGCCTCCCTGTTGAAGATAGGTGTGTGGAGCTGTTGATAGTGTTTAATTACACAGAATAAGCTCCAGAAGAGGCTGTCTGGTTTAAATGGGTTTCCAATCAGTGTGCAAAACTGGTGGTGTTCCAGTGGGAATAGATGTGGGGTTTTATTGTCCATGTGGGAGAGGGACTAGGATTAGGACAAGGCACTGCCCCAATCTTCCCAACCCCAGCCAGTACTGTCATACCATAGTCTAGTCTGCCACCTCCTGCAATGCAGGAGCTGCAAGAAAGGACCTGCCCTTGTGGGCTGGGTATTGCAAGGTGCTTTGAGCACTGTGGAGATTGTGTGGTAAAGCCCAAAAGATGATTCTGGAACACTGCAGAACCATCCCAGGCTCCTGTGTGAATCCCTGAGTACAAGTGGACTGGTGTGATCTGAGTGGAGCAAGTAGTGCTTGGGACTAGGTACTTGCAGTGAGGAGAGGCTGTGCCCTGGCCCTGCCCTGGCAAGGGGGTGCAGCTGCCCCTGTGGGTTGTGCAGAAGGATTTTTGGGAGCACACATCTGTGCCTTGGAAATGAAGAGGTGCTAGATGCAGTTAACTTGCCTTTGCTGTACTAATGTTCCCGAGTGCAAGTTGAATTGTAAACAACTTTAAAGGCAAGAAATGAACCTAGTGGATTTTGTAACAGCTCTAGAGCTCTTCTCCTCTCATTAATGGGGTTTTACAGCTGCCATAAGTGATCCATCTCCCTGGAAATAAACCATTTGCCTTACAAACAGCCCTTCAAGTGTTGCAAGCTATTTAATGGATGAGGCTTGTTTCTAATTAAAAGAATCACTCCCTTAGCTTGTATGGTTTGTGGCTAGACTGCTTGCCACAGCTGCAAGCTGTTGCAGTCTAGTGGAGGTCACCGGGTTTTTTTGCAGCCCTCCTGGTTGAGGAGGACTGGAGCTTCCTTACTATGCTGGTTTGGAGCAGTTCACCCTGATCTCTTCCCCATATCCTAGGAGTCGATGTGCAGTTAAATGCCCTGTGCTGCCTTCCTCATCTTGCTGGGCAGGAGTTGGTACTTTGCTTAGCTACATTACAAGCAGCACAGGGGAGAAGCTTTTATTTACAGCCCCTGGAAAGGAGAGTGAGATGAATCAAGGCTCCATGGCATTGGCATAATACCAGTGAGAAATCCATTTAATCCCACTGTGATGAGTTTGCTGCATCTCCCCGTTTGATTTATAGGACTGGTGCACTGTAGACTGCAAAACAGCCAGCAGCTCTGCTCTCCGTCCTGGCCAGCTCCTGTCACAGCACCTGCAGCTTCTGCCAGAGGCTGTAAACCAGCTTCCTGCACCTCCTGGCCCAGACGGCTTTGTTGGGTCTGTCTCCTGATGTGGGGGGCAAGGATGTGACTATGACCACGCCATGCTGCCTGGCACTGTCTCCAAGTGTAAAGACAATGGGCACTGTGCTCTGGGGTGGCACCTGCCCAAGCTGAGGTGGCAACTGCCCAAGCTGGGTCCTACAAACCCATTTCACCACCTTGAGACTAAGAGCCATGGGTTTGCTTGCGAGCACTCACTTCCTTAGCACGTCTCTCTTCACACTGGGTTGAACTGTGTCCAGGCAGAGGCTTATCTTCCTTTCCACTGGAAGCAGCATGCTCATGATGGCTGCTGTCTGAGGAACTGCTCTCCATTTCAAAAGAAATCAAGCCAGCTTTGCTCCTAAGCCTCTATTAATCATCTTTTCCAACTCTTCTTGTCTTCTGGCAGCAGGTTCTGCTTGGCCCTTTGAGCTGGAGGATATGGGAACTTTGGCTGGGGTTAGCCTTGATCTAGCCCTGCTCTTTTAAATCCCTCCTTCTGACCCCAGTCCTCTGCAGAAAAGCCTGCCAGGCAGGGCAGGTGGCACTGGTCTGTGCAGTTTGCTGGTGGTAGGAGTGGGCACCCGCCACTTGCTCGCTTGGAACATGCTCCTAGGTCAGCAGGTTTCCCACCTGCAGAAGCTTGCCAAATGAGTTATCATTGCAGAGAGACCTGGGGTCTCTCCACATCATTCCCAACGTGAGTTTAAAAGCTACAATCAAGCACAGAGCTCATGTGGCACCTTGCTTGGTTGTTGCAAATCACAGAATCACAGAGTGTCAGGCTGGAAGGGACCTCGAAAGCTCATCCAGTCCAACCCCCCTGCCAGAGCAGGAACACCTAGAGCAGAACATGTCCAGGTGGGTTTTGAATATCTCCAGAGAGGGAGACTCCACAATCCCCCTGTGCAACCTGTTCCAGTCTTCTGTCACCCTCACAGGGAAAAAAAATCTTCTTCATGTTTATATGAAACTTCCTATGCCTCAGCTTCCACCCATTGCCCCTTGTCCTGTCATTGGGCATCACTAAGCAGAGCCTGGCTCCATCCTCTTGGCACTTGCCCTTTACATATTTATAAACATGAATGAGGTCTCCTTTCAGGCTTTTCATCTCCGAGCAGCTCAGCCCCAGCTCCCTCAGCGTCTCCTCATAAGAGAGATGTTTCATTCCCTTCATCATTGTGTCTCTCTGCTGGACTCTCTCAGCAGTTCTCTGTCCTTCTTGAACTGGGGGGCCCAGAACTGGACACAGTAGGCATCTTTGCCAGCAGTGCTCCAAACTCAAGGACATTCATTGGTCTTCTCCCCAGAGCTAATGCTCCAGAAAGGCTGATGTATCTGTAAGGAGCTGATGTTAGTTTCTGAAAGCACTTATAGCTCAGCCGTGCCTTGAGGAGATGAGATCTCTCCACCCCCCACAAGCTTGTTGGCTGCAGAACAGCCCCCACCATGTCCCATCCTGTAGCAACACCTGCAATACTTCTGGTGTCAGTGAGAAATAGGCTTACTCTCTGCACAGCCCTGTGGCTCCTTCCCTCATGCTGACATGTCCTGGCCTGCTGCAGCCTGCAGCAGCAGTGTTGTTGGTCTTCCTGTTGGTCAGCCTGCATGCTGACAGCATCCACCTGGTGCTTCATGCATCAGCTGCCTCCATGCAGATGAGCATGCACCTGCATAAAACCACCATGTGCCCACACCCGGAGTGCTGTGAGCAGTCCCAAGGACAATGAAGTGGAGTCAGAGAGGATCCAGCACAGAGTAACTCAGTTGAGCCTCTCTTGGAAGCTGTGGCCTTGGCACACTTCATGTGGTGGAGCTGGGAGGGCAGATGTCCTGGCCCTGGATGTGAAGGGTTAATTCATGGCTAACATCCAGTCCTGCTGTGATTTGTCAGCCTGGATACATGTAGTCTATGGAGAAAAACAGGCAGGGTAATTTCCTGATTTAAATGAATTTCAGAGACCACCACAGGAAGGAACTTGGGATGTGTCCAAAAGGTAACCAAGCCATGGAAAAATACCAGGCAGAGGAAGGGGCTGAGGGAATCGGAACTTGAATTTTGCCCTTTGTCAGTACAGAGATGATAGCCATGGTTGCATTTTCCAGTTGTGAGTCTAGTTTAAGGAATTTGGGACACATTCAACACCAGATTATTGAAGAATGAGCTCTTCCTAAGGGGAAATATTTCTGGGACCCTGAGCCTTTCCCATTTGGCATTGCATTCTATTTACCAAACTGCTCGTTGTAGCTGTGTCTAGAGTATAAATCAGCAAAGCTATGTGCTGCTGTCCTCAAACATCATACAGTATTGAGGCGAGGCTTTGTTCCAGTCACCTCTGCATTCCTGCAGTGCTGCCAGGGACAGGTCTACCCTGTTCCTCCTCTCTGTGGCATGCCACAGACACAGAGGACAGTGGCTTTCTGCTTCTCCCCCATTATCTCCTGTGGCCTTGTTTTTTTAAGAGACTTCTGCTAAGGCAATTCTCAGTCCCTGTAGGATCCTCCTGCCACATCTCCCTTTGCACCCCTTTTGGGAAAGAATGGCTCTGCCTGGTGGAGATGAGCTGAAGATGGGACTTGTGTGCTTTTCTTAACCAGGTCATTTCCCAAATCAGCACATGGGAATGAAGAAGCCATCCCAGGAGCGCTGGGAACAGAAGTTCTGCCTTGGTGTGTGCTGTGGGAAAGGAACTGGTGTGGTGTGGGGGCGTCCATGCTGTGCTCAGCTCTTTTCCAGATCTGGTCCCAAAACATGTCTGTCTTCCTTCCTCAGCCCCTCAGTGCCTCACTGCAATGCCTCTTGCTTACATGCATGGAGATTGCACTCCCAGGAGAGCATTTGCAAACTGGCAGATTTGCAATTTGTGGGCAAAAGGACCATGGCTGGTGTCCCTGAAAAGGACTCACCTCAACGTGAGGAGAAACTTCTTTACAGTGAGGGTGACAGAGCATTGGAGCAGGCTGCCAAGAGAGGTTGTGGAGTCTCCTTCTCTGGACACTTTCCAAACCCACCTGGGTGCATTCCTGTGTGGACTACCCTAGGGGACCCTACCTTGGTAGGGGGCTTGGACTCGATCTCTGGAGGTCACTTCCAGCCTCTAAGGTTCTGTGATTCTGTGATTGTGTGAAGGCCAGAAGCAGGCAGCTGATGCTGTTGCCCACTGGAGGCTATCAAGCTAAGATATCACCACACATTCATGATGACTGGTGGCACATCCTGGGACGACATTGAATTTACCCTCTTCTTGCACCCGTCTTTGGGAGTCTGTTGGAACTGGGATGCTGGGTGAGATGGCATCCTGAGCAAGGTGGACCCTTGCTGTGACCCAGAGCAGCTGCTTCTCTGCTGAGTGTGTTTTTAGCTTGTTGTAGCTCACAGCAGTGAGTCATTTTCTTTTTTGTTTTAGGTTTTGGATTGTTGTTTATTTTCCAGAGCAGTTTCCAAGTGCCACAGACAGATAAGGGATCCTCGGGATGCTGGTGGCTATGCAATGAAGCAAGGTCTCCTGGTGCTTGCTTTCAGTAGCTTCTCTTGTCAGAATGTGTCCGTGTCACCCTTGCAGCAATCCTGGCAGAAAATTGGTGACAGACGAGGTGTGGAACAGAAATGTCAATTCATAAAGGTAAAATGCTCCTAAAAAATGTGAGAGGGTATGAACCCAGAGAGGAAAAATGAAGGTGAACAAGGCTGCAGAGAGCAGAGAACTGGGTTTCTGAGTGTGATGGTTCATGTTCTTGGGACTCAGTTGGTATTTCTGCACAAAAAAATGAATTGGCAAAGCACAGAGTAGCAAGATATAAAGGCATGTCTCATTTATTTTCATCCCAGGGACCAAAATTCTTCCAGCAGCAAAGCTTCTCAGTCATTAAAAATCAGTGGAATAGAAAGGCTTTTTGCAAGTGCTCTGAGCAGCAGCACAGGCTGGAGTGCAGAGATGGGATCTGCAGAAAATATAAGCTGTAAGGAAAAAAAGTTCTAATTGACCACTAGTGAGTGAATTTATCATCCTGCTTGAGACACAGGAGTTAATAGAATAAAAACCTTGTAGACAGAGTGGGAGTAGTTATTTCAGGCTATCATCAGCCTTAATTCAGAATTCTCATTCCGAGGATGGCTGAGTGAATGCTTGTGCTACATCAAAAGCTGAGGAATCCTGGCTTTTTTAATAAATTCCCTCACTGTTTTCCTGTCCCTTGTGATGCAGTTGCCTGGTTGGAGCATCACAAGTGACTGCTTTTTTTT